>JABUQX010078001.1:2500-19191 GCA_015478945.1 Trachelipus rathkii
CCCTGCCATTACATGCCGAGCATACCGGTATTAGCACAGCTACCGGATGCTGCCCCAAAATATGACGTGTCGTGGTGTGTGTGTGTGTGCTCTAAATCTCGCCTCAAGGGCCTCACTGCCAATAATTCGAGGAGCGTGTTGCGACACGGCTGGTGATATTCGTCTCACTAAATATTTTTTTATGACAAACAACTTACTTTCGCTAGTGTTGTCATCCACTCCTACATAGTCAGTAAACATCTACCACCCGATCCCGTAAAGGAAAAGAGCCAGATCCGTGTTTATATTCCATTAAGGTATATTACTTATCAATCATTATAATATACTATATATATATATTTATATATTATATATTATCATAATTGATATAACTATATTAATATTGATATAATACTAGTATTATGTTCACTTTCTTCTAAATTTTAAATAATTCTCTCCTTTGAACCCTGCACCCTACATATGCTAATAATAATGATTATTCAAAACCAATTGGTTTCTTAAGAAACCCGTCTTCATAAAATCTTCTTCTTAACCCTGATGTCTTAGATCGACTTTTTATTTTTAAGAGAAAATAAGCCCTCTCAATATTCACTTGACTAGGAGGGAAGCCTGTATTGTGTAAGCCGCGTCTTGCAAAATTTTTAGGATAGCTAGGGATTGCTTCTCTAACTGTTAACTTTGATTTCGGTCGATTTTTCATTATTTCCATCTAATGCCTTATGGGATTCTACTTTGTATTTTCTAGAGGACTTTTTAGAGTTAAACGGTCTTTTATCTGGTAAAAATGTCGTTTCTCCAGATCGCTTTTCTGTATGCTTCCATTGGCTCCCATTGTATCATGTCAACATTTTTCCTTCTTCATACTGACAAATATCAGCCACAAAGGAGAACGTCTGTAACTGCCTGCCAATCTAACTCGTAACCGATTTCTGTTCGGATAGTGTTTATCATTTTAAGTCCTAGTTCACAAGAGCACTCCTAGCTGTACTGCTATGATATACTATATAATAATATACATATATTATAAATATCATATATATATATATAAGGTATCTTTACCTTATAGTTGATTAAGTAATATTATTTAATTATTTATTATACATATAATTATTAATTATATAATTAATATCGTTAAATTACATTATAATTAATCATTAAATAGTCAAAAAATGCTTAATAAAAGGGATGGGGAAGGAATATGATAAAGAACTAAATTTGAGTGATGAAGATCACTGGTTTGATCCCTAGATATAATTTCTTTAGAGAAGTTGAGAGACCGAGACAAGGCTCGACGCTACTATTCCAGACTGAGCTAAGTCCTCTAAGTACTCTAATCCATAAAGTTAGATACAAGAACAGCTTTCAAACGACCGAGCCCCCTTCAAAGGCGATATCAACAGGTTTTAACCCTGTCCTTCCCTCGTTCTGTTATGGTTGCAGGAAGCTCAGTCGGTAGAGCGTCGAGTATGTCGGTCTCAGTCACAACACATCTGCGTATGTTCGGCCATATCATATTCAGTTCTTCTATTTCCACCACAATAGTTCTTCCTTTACTGTTATACATGTAATAATTAATATATTAATTAATATATATTAAATTATCGCCCTAACTATATATATATTTCATTAATTATAACTATTATATTATTTAATTTTAAATTATAATTATTTATAATTATTATTTATAATATATATATATTTTTAATATATTAATTTAATATAATTTATTTACTTTAATATATTAATAGCAATTTAGGACTTTCGGCCTGTCTGTTGGACCAGCATTTTCTTCTACTGGACTCACTGTAAAACTCTTGAGATATCTAGAAAGCACTCTAAGAAAAAACAACTTTCTCGCACGCAATGGTTCCTGAATGCCAAGTCCTTTGGAGCTATACCACTCAGGTAGGGTTTCACCTTTCACTGGAACTAGCATCCTTCTTCCATTGGCTTCAAATTACGTATCAACCCAGAGCTCCTCCATATTACACAATTTTTGGCCACCTTCGGGCTCGAAATAAGGGGAAAATTTTTTTTTTTTCCGCTTCAATGCTGACCCACGGAAAGTTCTGCTAGAGCAAATAAGTTATAAAAGGACCGGTTGCTAGCCCTGTCCGCCCTAGAACTATGCGAAGAAGAAAATCTTCATATGGTCCGACTGTCTCGAATATCATCTTACTCAATATTCTTTTTATATTCTTCTAATTTAATATAATATATTATATATATATATTATATATATATTTATATATAATATATATAAATATTTATATTATATATATATATATATATATATATATTAATTTATATATATATATATATATATATAAATATATATTATGTATATATATATAATATTAATATATAGGTCCAGCGTTTTGGATAATCCGTCAATTGTATCTTAAAACTACTAATGCTACATAAAAAGGATACATTTTTAGATTCTGCGTAAAATGTAGGTCCTGAAAATTACTTAAATAAGTATGGTTAATGAAAATAAATGATTAATAAATATAATGAAATAAGAATAATAATAACAAAAAATCTGCAATCTCTAAAAAACAGTTCAAACTAAATAACGGGGTCCAATAATTTTGTAAGGGGTCTGTAAGGGGTTTTAATAAGTCAAAAATCATTTCTCGTCACAAATTTATAAATTAATAATATATAAAATATTATTTATTTTATATATATATATATTTTAATATATAATATATATATATCATTTATATATAATTATATATTCATATATATATATATATATATTATAACGGCACAGTTAGGGGGCTAGAGCCGACGGGGAACATAGGGGGGGATGTTTTCCATACCCTAGGGGAGGGGGAAAATATCCTACCCCGTATATAGTTTTTTTTCCGGAAGGCGAGCTAGACTAGCCGATCCTGCCATCAGGGCGAGGTATACCCTTTGGGTAATATCTTTAGTTTTTAAACACCACCCACTATTTAAAGGGCAAGTTATTTTCCGATTTAATTAAAATAAGTTTAATTACTGCTGCTAAACATTGATTAACTTTTAAAAATCAGGCTTTTTTTTTAAACGTTTCGCAGGACTAGCTCTTTACGCTGATTCCAAAAATGTATTCGTTTTAAACTGTAGGATTAATAGTTTTTAAGATACCTATGACGGACAATCCAAACGTAATAAATTTTTTCAGGTATACTAAGTATATATATATAAATATATAATAATAATTATATATATATATGGGGGCAGGCAGATATATATATTAATATGTATATAATAATACAAAAATATTCTAATAGCGTAATTAATTTAATATATTAGGTATATAAGTATTTATATAAGATATCTAAGTATATAATATATATAATATTATAATATATATATATAATATACTATATATATAATATATGTATTTATATACTAATATATATATTGAAATATTACTAATAATGGTATCATTATTATTTTTAATACTATATTTAATATATTTAATTATATATATATAATTATGCACACTAAATTAACTTATTAATTGCAATTTTTATATAAGCAACGGAAAATGGATAATAAACATTAAATGTAATTCGTTTTACTTTCTAATTTTTGAAAGATACATATGACCGACAATCTGAACGCTTACCATATATATAATATACTAGTATATATATATAATATATTATATATACGTACTATATATATACTATCTTACTATAGAATATAATAAATAAGTAATATATAATATATATAATACTCTACCAATATACTATTTATATATATTATATATATATATATATATAATACTTAAATATATATATATAATATTTATAGTTTAATAATATAAAGTATAATAAAGTATATATAATATATAATAGTATAATATTATATATATATAAATTATGTATATATATATATTATGTTATTATTAGTCATTCTATATATATAATATATATATAGTTAATATATATATATTTATTGCAATTTTTATGTACCAACTCTTGACCCGGGTTCTGTTTTGTATTACTATTCCACCTTGCTGCTGTACCCTGCTTTGGCTCCCCCCGAGTGTGAGCGGGAAGAGCGCGTCATGCCCTATTTGGACCATAGGCAGTATTGTCAGTTCCTTCTTTTGCTCATCGTGGCGTGTGGTCAAACACATACGCGTTCCATAGCTGCTAGGTCCAAGTTCGATTCCAGTGGGTAAAATAAATTTACGGGTGTTTTTCAATACCAAATTTGATTGCACAGGTTATTAGCAATTGCTCTTATGTATCTCGTGTAAAAAGTAAGCAATATTAAACTTGGGTGAATTTTCTCAGGTCACTTGGGATCACCATATTAATCTCTCCAACAAACCACGCCCCTCCTTTACCACAGTCAGTAAATCCAATAGTGTGTGAGATGCGAGGAATATTTGGAGGTGTTGTTAGTTACCACCGCGCGCACACACACACATGATATATATATATATATATATTATATTATATATATATATATATAATAATATTATATATATATATTATAATATTATATAGTATTATAATTTTAAATATATTTGCTCTCTTATATAGGACGTGTTTTGTACATATACTTATACTATATATATATATTATAATATGTATTATATATAATATATATATTATAATCTATATATATTATATATTATATATATATTATATATAATATATTATATATATATAATAATATATATATGATAAGAGTCCGTATAGGTAGGGATCAGAATATAATATATACTATTATGATATATATATTATATGATATATATAATATATATATTAATTATATTATATATCATATATATATATATATTATATATATAGTATTATATATAATATAGTATATAGTATATAGTATATAGTTAGGTCAGATAGTGCTATATAAATATATATTACTATATACTATATATATATCGCGTATATAGTATATATTATATATACTATATAATAATGTAATATCTATAATATATATATATATATATTTATATATATTATATATTATTTATCATATATAATTTCAATATATATAATATTATATATTTCTTAAAACACCCTCGAGAGCAGATTTATTTGTTAATTCGTCTTTTCTTCTATTTTTCTGTTTTCACTGCTGATTGAATTCTAAGTTGAGAAATGGGCATTTTAATTTTTCAAATTAGGTTTAAATTTGCAAATTGGTAGGGTAGAACTTAGGAAGTTTATTATTACACTTAAAATTTAAGTTTATACATATTGTAAATTATATCTTATTTATTGATATCACAGTATTCAAGTGAGAATGTATATAAATAAATTGGTAACAATAATTAAAATTATAAACGCTCTTTATATAGCTTTCGTCTTTAGTAAAGACCTCTTTAGATAAGCGTTTTATTAAAACTTTTAATAAAACGCTCATACTGAAGAGGTCTTTACTAAAGACGAAAGCTATATAAAGAGCGGGGCGAATCTGATAGAGTTTGAGAGGATTAGTAGAGAGATTTGGCAGGGTGTCTAAAAGAAGATGTTTGAAGGTAAACGTAGATAAGAGTAAGGTTTTTGTTGTTGGAGTGAGGGACAGGTCTTGGTGTGGGAAAGTTAATGTTAAGATAGTGGAGAGCTGGGAATCAAGTGCGATAGAGATTTAAAATATTTAGTGTATTATACATGGGAAGAAAAGGGAAGGCTGATACCAAGGGTGTAGTAGGAAAGTTGTGATATGGTCAGGAAGGTTAGTGAGTTAATTAGAAATCGTCGTGATGTAAAGGGACTAAGTCTTGAGTGCACTAGGGTCTTACATGAGAGTATGTTTTTTAATAATAATGATAATGTTGAAAATTTTTCATTAAATCAGGAGCCAGATTCTATTTCTTCCATTCTCTTCTAGCTACTCTCCAATTTTCAGGCTTTTACGATTATTTCTAAGATTTGGAGCTCAGCTCCATCAAACACATTGGGCTTAGCGGCGTGAAAACTCGACTCCGGGTAGGTGGCACTTTCAGTCGTAGGGGTAGCAAGTTTGAACGGGATACGATGTTTCTAAGAAGTACCTTCTCAGAGATCGAACCAGCATTACCACTACATCACGGGGACGTAACCTCGTCCACGAAGATGGCACGTCATAAGAAGGGTGGTTACCACCAAATTTGAACGGGATACGATTTCTCTAAGAAGTACCTCTTCATAGATCGAACCAGCGGTACCGCTAAAGTACGGGGACGTAACCTCGTCCACGAAGAGGGTACGTCATAAGAAGGGGGATCACCAAATTTGAAGGGGATACGACGTCTCTAAGAGGTAACTCCTCAACGATCGAACCAACGGTACCACAACAGCAAATGACGCCAATACCTAAAAAATTAAAAACGATCAATAAGGATGAGTAAAGAGAGTAATAATAAAGACCAGTCATAAAGACGAGTACCAACTCAGCTAACGATACGTTAGGCTTACGGCAAGGGTCGGGGCTTAGTGTACCTACTCTCTAGCACACACTATGGCTGGATGGAAAATTACAACATAAAGGGGGTTGGGGCACCCCTTAATGAGGAGTCATGACCACGTAACCTCGTTTACGACGAAGTTACGCAATTACCTAAGCGGGTAACAGGTGACGTTGGGATACAAACTCACAAAACCCCACAAAAACCCACTCAAAATTTATTATAAGTGACGGACAAAAATGGTCTCCTAACTACTCCGGGACTGCAAAATATGCTAAGATTGGTTCGGTTTTCACTCAAAGATGTGTTATCTTCGGAACGTTTCCGTTGATAATCTGTTTCCCCTTCATTTGTTTGACAAAATTCTCACTGCGAACATAGACAATATTTTTCACCCCAAGACCCCTACCTCTCGGCCCCTAAACTTACTTTTTTATCTTAAACTTCCGTTTTTAGGCCCTAAAACAACAGACCTAGCCAAGTCACTTAGAGGAATTCTGACTTCAGCCTATCCACATATAGAATGAAGATTTATTCTGTCCATCCCTTTCAGTGTGGGGCTTTTCTTTTATTTCAAAGGGCGTATTCCCAAATTGCTGCGATCCCTGGTTTTCTATAAATATCAGTGCGCAGACTGCCGTACCTGTTACATAGGAGAAACTTCCCTTCAACTATTCATCAGGATTTCGAAGCATAAGGGACTTTCATTTAGAGCAGATTCTCCATTCAGTAGCCCTGAAACGTCCGCTATCCGTGACCATGCATATCATCAGGACCACATTATCTAAATGACAGCTTTTCAATATTGAAACCCTTTAAATCAATAAATGAGGGCCGAATCATTTAATCTTTATTTATAAAGAGTCTTCGTCCATCCCTTAATAACACTTCATGTTCTACTCGGCCTCAACAATTTAAATATCTAAAAAATCTGAAACAACTTTCCACCCTAATACCAAAAATTAGATTTTTGTCCTTATTACGTAGTTCTTGTTGTTTCTCCTGAGTGTCTGAAAGTGTCGGCAAGGCTTCTTATCATATTTAAAATAATTTTTTTTTTATTTTTTATTAATTTTGGTGTTTTCATTTTACTTGTATATTCAATATCTGATTATTTTACTTTTACGTTTTACTTATCATTTATTATAGTTTGCATTTCATTTACATTTTTATACTAGCAATTAATTAAGATGGGAACGAGAAAGATACGAAATATGCAAATATAAAAAAATTAATTAATAAAATAAGCAAAAACGTTCATTTTGCATGAGAAGGAAAACGTATTTTAGTGCTAAATCGTGAAAGAATTTAAGGTAGGATAAAAAATAATGTTTTGGGGGAAATTCGTTCCTTATTGATTGTTTTTTCATATATAGATTCTGTGTACACATAACAAAACATATCATAACCTGAACCTAGAGGGCAGTAAACCGCAACCTAACCTATATGGATAGACAATACAGTAAAACTCAACCTAACCTATGTGGATCGACGATGCAGTAAATTTCAAACTAGCCTACATGTAACATGGATCTACTTTGCCGTAACAATATTTTTCTTTTTTCGGGTAAGATTTTTGCACTACAGGAAATATCCCGAAACGTCGATGTGTCCCAGGCGATGCCAAAAGTACGATACGTACAAAAGTACGATATTATTAAATAATTATTTGTTTTTTTCTATTTCAAATTTTTTGATCCTGTTTATTCCTACTGAAATTTATTGTTAGTATCATTTAATAACAATATATGAAAAAATAAAAAAATATTTAACTGCACCATGAAACTTATATATATATATATATTATATATATATATAATTATATAATATATATATATATATATATATATTTATATGCACTATAAAATATATATATATATATATATATAATATATATATATATATATATATATATAATATATATATATATATATATATAATATATATACTATTTGATAAAATTGTCGAATGAGCTGTGTTCGTTTCATACATTTGTTTAGCCAAGCCGAGCGGCTGGCTTGACTGGCTTGGGTGATGGCTTTCTAAGCCATCAGCAATGCCATTTAAGCCACCAACTCGGCTTTGTTAAACAAATGTATAAACGAACACGTGACTTGAGATATATACATTATATATATAATATATATATATATATATATATATAGTATATATATATATATATATACTATATATATATATATATATATATATATATATATATATATATATATATATATATATATATATATTATATATATATACAGGGGCGGCTCGTCATTAAGGGCCAGCTGGGCAATCGCGCCTGGGCCCGCGCCTTATAAGGGCCTCGCGCGCATGCAGAGGCTAACAGATTTTAACGCCCGCACATCGAAAATGAGCTACGCAATATATATATATATATATATATATATAATATTATAGTATATATATATATATATATATATATATATTATATATATATATATATATATATATATATATATATTATATATATATATATATATATATATATATATATATTATATATATATATATATATTCCCATTACAATGTCCAGGGTTTAAACCAAGTTTGTTATTGTGCAGATTTTAATACTTTATATACTTGTGTATGTTTTCTACGAAAACATCGCCCAGGGCCCCGCAAAGCCTAGGGCTGCCATTGCCGCCCAGGGCCCCGCAAAGTCTAGAGCTGCCCCACCTTTGTTACTTAACGGCCATATATTAATTCTATTGTATTTATATGTATTATATATATAAATTATATATATATATATATATATATATAGTATATATATATATATACCATATATTATATATATTATATATATATATATTGGTAGGATCTTTCTCCTGTAAATTGTTTGTGGGGGGAGGAAGAGATAAAAATATGGTTATTTTTTTTATTTTCTTCTATGTATTCGAGTCGAAACTAGAACTCCCATGGTTCTAGTGCGTGTTTTTTTTTTTGTTTTTTTTTTTTTTTGTTTTTAAACAATGTAGTGAAAGAAATTATAAATATAAAAATAAATTACATTAAGTGAGGTTAATGATACGTTACAGTAAGATTGATGTTGTTACGTTAATTTACTAAAGATTTAAATTTAATATTTCCTTTTTCACAAACTTCAGGTTAACCATCCAATGTATAGAAGGTTTGTTAATACGCATGCTCCAAAGCAAAAAACTTCTATAAGTTTGACCAACCAAAAATCTAGTAAAGATAAATTTCGGTGAAAGATCTCTACTGCATAGACCTAATATATTATATATATATATATATATATATATATATATATATATATATATATATATATATATATAATATATATATATATATAATATATATATATATAGGTAAAAGTTGAACATTTGATATTCGATATTCGATATTTTGATATTGATATATCGAATAATATCATATATCGTCCGTGGATATATAGATATAATTCGATATATATTATATATATATATATATATATATATATATATATATATAATATAATATATATATATATATATATATATATATATATATATATATATATTATATATATATATATATATATATATATATATATTTTTAACAGTTGTCACACATCACGGGCAGAGCCCTATTCAGGGAGGGGCTATTAGTAATCCCATCCAGCTGAAACCTATAGTAGCCAAATTGGGAGTTGAAGTGGCTTTAAAAGTGAGGAAGATTACAGTCAATTAGAAAATTAAAGCCGAAGAAACCTAAGCAGAGAGGTAACGGAAAGGAGGAAGCACGCACAGCGAAACTAGCCTGGAGTTAACAATATCCACACAAACTCGTGCGCAGACACACAGCACCGCCTGTGCCACGAGGGCGTCGTTAAAGGTGGTGTTACGGGAGTGTTAGTTCCTTTCGAACACCTGCGCCTGTGTTACCAAATAGAAAAGAGATAAAGCACCAAACATCGTGGCCGCAAAGATAGAGGGTCAACTGAACTGGAAAAAGTACAGGACAGTTTATAAGCTTTTTTGCCTTTGACTCGACGCCTGTCAAAGCCGGGTGAAACCAAAGCCCGCCCAGATAGGAGAAGCAGTACTCCATACAAAGCGGAATGAGAACCCTCTTTATATGTAATCACTGTATGAGGAAATAATAATCCAAAATTTAAAGAAATCTCGCCAGTTTCTTTGAAAGCACCCTAGCAACCCGTTGGAATGTGAGGTTTCCAAGACATTTTTTTTGTTATGTTAAGGCCAGGATGTTTAAATATTGTCAACAGGAGAGACGAGAGAACCGTCGTAAGAGATATAGGAAAAGTTAGAAGGTGTTTTAGAGAGGGAGATTTTGTAGAGTAGAAGTTTTTTTAAAGAATTGAATTTCACAAGGTTGAGACTACCAAAATCGAAATTCTTATCCAGATCAGTGAGATAGAATCAGAAAGATTAGACGAGAGGCAATTCTAAGAACGTAATAAGAAGCGAGGCAGAATTCAATGAAGTTGAAGAGTGAAGGGTCCCCGAGTCATCGGCATGATGTTAGATAGAAGTT
Source organism: Trachelipus rathkii (assembly GCA_015478945.1). NCBI lineage: Eukaryota > Metazoa > Arthropoda > Malacostraca > Isopoda > Trachelipodidae > Trachelipus > Trachelipus rathkii. Next base: position 13,446 of record JABUQX010078001.1, read on the forward strand.
AATGTGCAGAGTGAGAAATCATTAATGAAAAGATATAGATAAAGTAGGGAGATTAAGACCGAACCCTGAAGGACACCTACAATTAAGAAAAGAAGAAGTCACTCCATCACCACAGCCGATATTGCAGGCGACTTGGCAAAGAAAGCTAGACAATAAGTAGCAAAGAGAAGGAGGAAACCCAAAGGAGTGGAGCTTGGAGAACAGTGACGCGTGCCATACCCGGTCAACTGCTTTGGATATGTCAAGCGCCACCACCACGCAAGTCTCCCTTAGTTCCTAAGAGCGGAAAACCATAAATCGTTAAAATTAAAGCTATATCGTTCAGTACAACCTTGAACGCCGGAAAGCGCGTACTGGCGATCGAAAGAAGGATTGAGATTCCAGATGGTCTAAGAAGTGAGAGTTAAGAGGGGTTTCAAAAGATCTTAGTTAGAATACAAGTGAGAGCTATATGGCGATAGTTTGAAGGATCAGAGCGCTTCCTTTTTTCGGAATAGGTTCGAACACGTGCGTGCTTCCAACACTGAGGGAAAGTGCTAGTATTGAGACATAGAGAATATAGTTGAACGAGGGGATGGGTCAGCACGTAAGCACATCCTCAAAACTCGTGGAGGAATGCCATCCGGGCCTATCCCCACCCGCCTTTCTAACGTTCATAGATCTCAGGAGCCTGCACCCGATCAAATGTAATCACCGGCAAAGACATAGGACACCTTCAGAGGAAGAAGGAGGAGGAGGAGGAATGCAAGAATCGTCCAAGGTTGAGTTAGAAGAAAATAGGAGCCGAAAAGTATTGGCCTTTTCCGAAGGAGAGTTTAGCAAAAGAGCCATCAGATCGAATAAGAGGAGGAAAGGATGATTTACAGAAGTTGTTAGAAGATGTTTTTGCAAGAGGCCAAGAAATAGATTTGTCAGTAAGGAGACAACTAAGGAGTTAGCGCACTTTTCGTTTGATGAAAGTCCGCTTTTGGCTCGTCGAAGAGTATCCAAGCAATGATTCCAGCTGAATGAAAATTAGCGGGGAGAGTGATAGGAGAACGAGAATTTTTCCACTCCCAATAACGCGCTGTCTTTAGGCCTGAATGGCCGGAAGAACAAGCACTCGAACCAATGGATTATGAGGTAGAGAAAAGAATTTAGTCGAAGAAGGAGATGAACGCGGGCTCATCCGTCAACGATTACAGCTTCCCACCTTAGTGGCAGAAGCCTAAGTGTCATCAGAGTCAAAGCAGTCATTCATTATAGTTAGCGTAGAAGCGACCGCAAGGCCCCCAATCAGCCCGATCAAAGTGCCCGAAAAAAAAGCATAGTTAGGATGGAGCTGTTGGAGAGAAAGTATTGAAATTAAGAGATATAAGGTTGTGATCAGATTTACTAATAGGAGCGAAAATGGTGTATTTATAGAGAAGAAGAACTAGTGGTGAAGCATAGGTCAAATTGTGTTCAAGAATTGGTTGGGGAGATCCGGAATGTGTGTATGTTCTTTGATTAGTTCTCTAGATCGTTTGAGATGCTGAATGATTCGGCTCCTCTCCACCTAATCAGGCATGAGAGGAACCCCAACCACTTGTTTGTGTTACATTGAAATCCCCTAAATAAGACCAGTATTTGATGAGAAGATATAACAGTCCTCGTGAGAAGTAGTAAGATATTCGAAAGAAAGAGTGAAATCTGTTCTAATTAGGGAACAGGCGCAAAAGCACAGATATTGTAGTAGGGAAGAAAGATTTTTGAGCCCAGAACATCGAAGATAGGAGTCGAGATTCAACGAGACGTGTTACAGTAGTATTAATGTTTACATAGGCACACTTCACCCTTTAGGCGGAAATTATGAAATAAGTTATAGTTGGAAACATTAAAACGAGTTGGAGGATGAATTCTTAGCCATCTGAGTCTCAGACAAGAGCAAAACAAGGTTTAGGGTTGAGTTAGAGAGGTATATTCCACGATTCAAAGTTAATTTTTAAAGCCGCGAATGTTGGTAAACGTTAATGTAAAGGCCGCGCCTCGCAAATTTGCCATCTTTCACACACACAAACACACACACACACATCACACACACACACCACAACACACACATCACACACACACACACAGTACCACACACACAACACAATTCACGCAAATAAGAAACAAAGACCAAACAAAAGGAGAAACTGGAATAAAAAAAATGAACACACACTAAATACTTAACTTAAAAAATTTAAGTACTAAAAATTAAAATAAAACATGAAACTAAACAATGAAAAAAATAAAACTTAAACCTATATAACTTTACTATACTCGGGTAGGCAATATTAAAATTTGTTTAAAACCTAAAACTAAAAAAATAAAAAAAAAAAATTTAAAACTAAAACTTATCTTTTAAAACGCCAAACGCAGACCTCGCCGAAACGAATAAATGAATAATTTCACTTTGATATAAATAAGCTTTCAATAAAACAAAATATTTGATAAAACACACATAACACTTTCACTAAACACGCACAACATAATAATAACGAATTAAATAAAATAAAAATAAACTTTCAACAAGGAGCACTTTCAAACACGTCTACACTTCACAAGATTAAAACACTATTATTAAATTATTTAAATTATGTATATTTTATATTATATTTTATATTTATTTATATTATTTATTTATTTATATATATATATAAATATATATATATATATATATATATATATATAATATATATATATATATATATATATAATTATTATTATTTCTGACCTATCGATATTTAAGTTTTAAAATCGATTTTCGATATATGTGTATCGATTATACCCAAGATATCGAGGAATTTAAATATGTTATTCATAGAAACATATATATATATATATATATATATATATATATATATATATATTCATTATATATTATTTATAATATAGTATATATATATATATATATATATATATATATATATATATATATATATTTATATATATATATATATATATATATATATATATAATATATATATATATATATATATATATTATATATATATATATATATATATATATATATATATATATATAATAATAATATATATATATATTTAAATATGTTTATTCATAGAATATATATATATATTATATATATATATATATATAAAGATGGACTTTATTCATTGAGTATTATTGGAACCTTTCAAATATCTACTGTATATATAAATTTGAAGGTGCATAAATTTTTTTACTGTGTTCCGTGAGGTTGACGTATTTTTTGTTCCATTTTTTCTGAAAATTATGAATTTGAATGATTTATTATAAATTTTTGAGAATGATTATACCGTGTTAGCATTGCTGCAACATTTTAGTGTGATACTAGATAAAAGGTTTGTAGAAAGTGTCACAAAGAAAACAAAGAATGTGAAATTACCAAAATAGGAGAAAAGTTTTATTTTTATTGTACTAGTAAACATTGTGGCTCGAAGTATACTGTTTCTCCCAAATATTATTTTTTTTCAAATATTAGAATTTCCTACACTGATGCCCTTTTAATTATGTATTTCTGGTAAAACTTAAGTTTCTTTCTGACCTTCGATTTCGATATATCGAAATATATATCGATACCGATATCTATCGATATATATATTATATATATATATATATATATATATATATATATATATTATATAATATAATATAATATTATATATATATATATAATATATATTATATATTATAGTATATATATATATATAAGCCTCTAGAAGAGCCACAATCCATATCTCAAAAACTACAACAGCTACCGGGAAAAGGAATACATTGCTGGACATGCTGGTACAATTTTAGTGCGGAAATGTAAAACAAAAATTTTGTTAATAGTTTATAGTAATATGAGTAGAGCGCCTATTTAGAGACTTTTTATACGTTACTCGTTAAAATAAATACTTTCTATTAAATTTTGTTTTTGTTTTTTAAACTAAAGATATCCTCGCCAAGGGTAATACGGCAACCGATGGCAGGATCGGGTCCTCTCGGGCGCTTCGGGGAAACTACGGGGTTGGAATATTTCCCCCGCCTCGCGGGGGGGTCTCCGAACCCCGCTTTTGGTATTTGGGTGTCGCGGGGGTTCCTCCCCCCCTCCCCTAACGGGGTAATCGGAAAACGTCCCCCTGTGTTCCCCGTCGGCTCGAGCCCCTATTTTTGCCGTGTATACCTTTACAAATAATATTATGTCCCCTGCTCCCCCCGCCGGCTCGAGCTCCCCCCCAAAAAAGCCAATTTTTATGTTTTTTTTTTTACATTTTCCCTACTAAAATTACAAGGATTCCAAAATGTATTCCTTTTCCCCGTAGCTATTTGTAGTTTTTTGGGATATGGAATTGTGGCTCTTCTAGAGGCTGGCCATATATATATATATATATATATATATATATATATATTATATATATATATATATATATATATTATATATATATATTTATATATATATAATATATATATATATATATATATTATATATATATATATATTATATATATATTAAAACTATTAAATTAAACAATCTATAACTGTTGTTCACTGAATCTAATCCGGTTACTACGCTTGAAACTGTTTTCGTTATGTACAGAAGAAATTTAATTAAAAGGGCTATCAGTGTAGGAAATTCTAATATTTGAATAAAAAATATTTAAGAGAAACTATACTTCGAGCCACAATGTTTACTAGTACAAAAATTAAACTTTTCTCCTATTTTGGTAATTTCACATTCTTTGTGACAATTTTTCTACAAACATTTTTATCTAGTATCAAACTAAAATGTTGCAGCAATGCTAACACGGTATAATCATTCTCACAATTTTGGAATAAATCATCAAATTAATAATTTTCAGAAAAATTGGAACAAAAAATACGTCCTCACGGAACACAGTAAAAAAATTTATGCACCTCCAAATTTTATATACAGTAGATTATTTGAAAGGATTCCAATAATACTCAATGATAAAGTCCATCTTTATATGTTTTTATATATATATATATATATATATATATATATATATATATATATATATATATATATATATATTATATATATATATATATATATATATATATTTTTTATATTTATATTATATATATGTTTCTATGAATAACATTTAAATTCCTTGGTATCTTGGGTATAATCGATACACATATATCGAAAATCAATTTTAAAATTTAAATATCGATAGGTCGGAAAGAAACTTAAGTTTACCCGTATTTCTTTATACATAACGAAACAGTTTCAAGGGTAGTAACCTATTTAAATGTCAGTGAACCAACAGTTATAGATTGGTTTAATTTTTGCAGGGACGTATGTATTGAAGAATGTTTTGCTAATTCTAAGAAAATTGGTGGCATAGGCAAAGTGGTAGAGGTTGATGAATCAATGTTTGGTAAGCGAAAATATCATAGAGGATGGTATGTGCCAAGTCAGTAGGTGTTTGGAGGAGTGGAAAGAGGCACGGGAGAATGTTTTATGGTCCGGTAGAAAAGGGTGATAGTGATACGTTGCGTTCGGTTATTTCGGAAAATATAGAGTGTGGAACAACTATTTTGTCAGATGCTTGGAAAGGGTATAAAGATCTTGAAGACATGCATTACAAGCATCTTACTGTCAACCATTCTATCAATTTTGTTGACAAGGACACCGGAACGCACACAAATTCTATAGAAAGTACATGGGCTCAGGTAAGCAATAATCATAAATGCGTTCAAAAATTAACAATAATATTGGTGAGGTTTTAAA
>JABUQX010078002.1:27500-32500 GCA_015478945.1 Trachelipus rathkii
CTCGACCCTTCATTCTTCCAACTCGATTTCAATGCTGCTCCATTCTTTTACTTTTCTAAAATGCCTCTCGTCTTATCTTTCCATTCGTCTCAACCTTTGTGGAAATTCAATCTTTAAAAAACCCTAAACTTTCTACAAATCCCCTCTCTAAAATACCTTCTAACCTTTCCTATTTCATTGACGGTTCTCTCGTCTCGCCTGTTGACAATATAAACATCCTTGGCCTTAACATAAAAAAAAATGTCTTTGGAAACCTCACATCACAACGGGTGCTAAGGGCGGCCTCAAAGAAAAAAACTGTGAGTGTTTTTAGACTGCGAAGACTTTTTTCCTCTCTCAGTTACTCCAGCTATACAAGGTCTCATCCGGCCTTGTATAGAGTACTGTTCTCATTTCTGGGGGGCTCTGGTTTCACCGGCCTTTGGGAAGGGTCGAGTCAAAGCCCAAAAGGCTTATAAACTGTTATGTACTTTTCAGTTCACTTGAACCCTCTATCTTTGCGGCCCGATGTTGGTGCTTTATCTCTTTTCTATAGGGTATCGCAGTGGCAGGTGTCGAGGAACTTACCACTCTGGGCGTTACCACCAACCTTTACGACGCACCTAGTAGCACAAGGGCGGAGGGGCTGCGATCTGCGCACGAGTTTTGTTGTAGATATTGGTAAAACTCCAGGTAGTTTGCTGCGGTGGTTTCCTTTTTTTCCTTCCACCACTGTTTGGAATCCTCTTCCATCTTCTGTGTTTCCGGCTGCTAAATTTAATCTCTCTCACTTTAAAAGCCTGCGTCATATGTTCATCTGCGAATGAAGTTTTGGGAAGTACAATGCGTTGCAACAGCCCCTCTTGAAATTAGGGCTTGCCCGGTGATGATGGTTGATAAACTGTTAAAAAAAAAAAAAAAAAAAAAATGAACGACGGTTAACGTAACGATTAACGTTAACTTCCGCTACATTCTTTACCGATAAACGGCTTTAATTGATTACGCCGTTAATTTTTTTTGTTAACGATTAAAAATTAACGACGTTAACTTTCTCATTAACGGTGCCCACCTTTGTATATATATATATATATATATATATTGAATATATATATATATATATATATGATATATGTACATTGCTATTATATATATAATATATATAAGTAACAGGGGGCAACTTGAAACTCGAATGATATATAAATATATATATATATATATATATATATATATATATATATATATAAAGTGCATGTACCAGCTGTTATCGATACTGTATTGAGTATCACAATAGAATTTTTTGAGAAAATTAAATTATATTGTTAAGCACAAAGTCAGTTAAAGGAAAGTTAAATAGCTTATGCATTGCTATTTAGGTAACCATTCTCTAATATTTAAAATTAAATGCTCTTAAATTATGATGAAGAAACAGGAACTAATCAGCTAGTGCTGGACAAAGACGATTCCTTTTACTTGTAGAAATATTTCCTGCTTGGCTAAACATTCTCTCGCTAAATACACTTGAAGGTGGAGCAGAGTTTTGTGTGGATCTTGGTAACTCCAGGCTAGTTCGCTGCGGTGCTTCCTTCTTTCCTGCCACCTCTGTTCTGTGGAATTCTCTTCCATCTTCTGTGTTCCCTGCTGAATTTAATCTCCCTCACTTTAAAGCCTGCGTCTGTTCTCATCTGCGTAATTTGCGCTAGCGGATGAAACTTTGGTGTGCACCACCCCCTCCCTGAATAGGGCTCTGCCCGTGAGTGGTGGTGACAACTGTAAAAAAAAAAAAAAAAAAAAAAAAAAAAAAAAAAAAAAAATCCAGCTAATTCAGGTTAAGATGCAATAGGATAAATAGCTTTCGTTCTGCCACCATAAACAGTAGATCAGCATCGCGATTTGTTCTATAAGTGGTGCTGCCAAAATATTTATTCCACAGTTATGTTTGAATATTATTTTCTAATTCATGTTGTTTTCTCTCACTGCTCTTTTGCATTGAGAAGCTTTGTCTCCTTTGATCAGTCACTTGGTTTGCATTTGTATCTGGCATATTCTTCATTTCTTCTAACGGATTTTTCTGATGTAGTGCATCAAAGCATCTGCCAGAAAATGAATGTGTTTCTATCAATATCTCCCAGTGCGAACGTATGTGAATCTGTTATAAGGAGCTGATCATGTGATCATCATTTGTCATCAGAATCGAACTTAATGTAACATTTTCTTTAGCTTTTATAAAAGTTTTACTTCTTCTTTGGAGCAAAAAATTTTATTGTTATTGCTGATCAATAATTTCAAAGGGAGATAATTTATATTGTGGATTTAGAACTGTTGCAAGTACATAAAGTTTCTTCTCTTTAATGGTACCAAAACGTTCAGTAACAGAATTTAAAAGTTTATCTTTCATAGTTTTTACACCCGCTATCCTTCCAAGTTTTTGCTAAATATTTTGCAATGCATTAACTTGGAGAATGGCGCGCCCGGAGTGGTGGCCGAGTCGTGTGATAGCTGAGAAGTGCACAACAGCATCTGTGGTAGCTAGAAAGATTAAATCTACAACATCATGCACTCGCCTTTTAGTTAAGTTCTTCAAATGTTGGAGCAATTTATTATTTTATTTATATTCTCATTAGCTTCCTGATATTGTCTATGAGATTATTCTAGATTGTTTTGCGATGAGATGAGAGTAGAGATAGATAATCTGAATTTTTTGCTCTGATGACCCGTGTGCTAGTGATGTGAAGTGTTATCTTGTTTCCACTCTTGGATAAGCTTGGTATGCAATTAAGATTTTGAATTCGTTAATTAGTTTAGCGAATGGTGATCTTAGCTAAATATGACCTAAATTTTCCTACATAAGTAATTAAATTTTTAATGAGTTTTGAGAAAAATCACATTAAAGATACGTATCGTAAGGGAATGAATAAAACATGTCTCATTTTATAACAACCTATCGCTCTCATACCTTTTGTAATGTTTGGTGAGTTATCTTTTTTGAATGAAATTATTTTCTTTTTTAAAATCCCAGCTCTTAAGTGTTTCCTCACTTTTTAGACATATATTTTCTGCTGAATGAGAAACACTAAAACTACTGATTTGTAATGTTCCACTCTTCCTTTGAAATCTTTATCAATCCAATGCCCTGACATACTTATAAAGCTTTCATTGTTATATATGAGCAAGTCCAAATATCTGATGTTAATGATATTGCTTGAATTTCTTGCAGCTGAAGTGTTATTTTGTTCTTTACCCTTTTATATATTGTGTGGATAATCTCTTTTGAAAAGTACCTCCTTGATGGAATATTATATTGTGGACATACGTGATTTATTAATCTCTTAAATCCAATGTCTTCAACAAAAGAAAATGGCAGATTGTCCACAGCAATCAATTTCCCAATTTTGAAACGAATTTCTGTGCTCTTCTATCATTAATTTCCCAAATCTTTGTTTTATCAGCTATTTCAAACAGTGAAGGCTGAAGAAATCTTTTTAATAGAGGTAGAAGTTGATGATATGGATGGACATGGATCATCATCTGCTGTGTCTGTGATATCATGTTTTCTTTTTTCGGCCACTTTTTCTCTTGAAGATTCAGATATTTCTTTTATCTTCAAATAATGTGGTTTTAATGTTTTTTCAAGATGATCTAGTAAAGGTTTTGTGCTATAATATTGAAGAAATCTTTTTTTTTAATAGAGGTAGAAGTTGATGATAGTATATATATATATATATTATATATATATATATATATATATTATTTTATATATATATATAATAAATTATATTATATATATATATATATATATATATATATATATATATATATATATATATATATATATATATATATATATATATATATATATATATATATATAATATATATATTATATATATATATATATATATATATATATATATAAAAATATATTTAGAAAAAAATAAAAAAAATAAAACTATATTATATATAATATATATATATATATATATAATATATATAATATATATATATATATATATATATATATATATAATATATATATATATATAAGATTACAATGCCTTAATTAGAAGAAATTAGTGGATTCCTTTTGAATAGAAGAAAATTAAGTTATTAAATATTTATCATAAATTTATTTAAGAATGGTAGCATTAAAGCTATCCACCTTTTTATATTTTGGGATTAATTTTAGACTATTTAGTACAAAATCGTCCTCCAAAACCATATATCACTAACATCTGCCAAAGAGCTTCGCTATTAATCCTGTCCTAAGCCTGATGCAAGTTCATAAAATATAAATGCAATTTACTGTTTCCTTCTCTCTCATTTTCTCAATCGTTTGTTTCAATGTGAAAATTTGATCTACAAATAATCTATCACTTTTAATCAAACTTCGCCAATCAGTTCTTCATTCCCTCGATACACGCTTTCACTCAAATACCTGTATATATATTCCCTACAACACTTAATAAACTAATTCACTTTTAGCTCCTACAGTTCCCCTCATTTCCCTTACAATTTTGTAATATAGTTGCTCTCCTCCAATCCTTTGGGACTATACTCTCCACAAATGGTTTGCTACACAACTTCTATATCCAGTCAATCATAATCTTGTCTCCATTCTTGATAATTTCACCAGTAAATCCATCTGTATCTATAGATTAACCATTCTTCAACTTTCTCACTACACCTATTATTTCCTCGTTACCAATTTCCACATCCCAAAAGGCTTATTTATTTCTTCTTACACCAGCAAGCCCACACACACATTAACCATGACCTTTTCATCTCCGCCAATGTTATGCAAATTTTCGAAGTGTTCCCTCCATACTCCCTCACATCCATTTCATCAGTCAAGAAAGTACCATCCCTGTTCATTATTCTATGAAGATACCCCTTTACCCTCTTACTTAACCTTTCACACTTCCTTCCAGAAGAGTTTCCAATTCCTTGTAAGTCCCCATTCATCCTCCTTCCAAAATGTTCATTTATCTCTTTTCTCCTCCTGCTTGTACAACTTTTAGTCTTTCC
>JABUQX010078002.1:50000-56136 GCA_015478945.1 Trachelipus rathkii
CACATGACATAACCATCTCAACATACTTTTATTTATCCCTTTTTTCCCATTTCACACCACACAACTCTCTATAACGTTCATTCCTCAATTTTATCATTTTTTTTACACAACCTAACATCGCCACGAAGTTTCTTCCATTCTGAACACATTGTAACTCTAGATCAATACCTCTTATCAGACCATAGTCCCACCTACTATAGCATTAACCACGGTTAAACAACATAACCCTCATATAAGACCCTGCGCACTCAAGACCCCCTAAGTCCCCTTTCATCCACCAACGATAATTGCAACAGCCACCTTATGGCCATTCACAACTTTCCTAGTACACTCCTGCATCATCCGCTCCCTTTTCATTCAACATATTTCCAAATATTTAAATTCAGACACCATTTCCAGCTGTTCACCATCTAACATACTTCACACCGAGGACTTTCCTCACCCACAACCATAACCTTACTCTTATCTAACTTTACTTTCAAACCTCTTTTTTACATACCCTGTCCAAATCTCTCTACCATTCCTCTCAAACTCTCTTCAGAATTGCCACACAAACCAAATCAATCCTCATATAATAAGTAGGGACCCTCCACTCCTCTTTAATTCTCCAATCATTCTACATTATCCCTTGTCACTCCCTACCTTCTAATTCTTTCATAACCTCATCCCATAAACAAATTGAATAACCAAGGAAGACATAGCTCATCCCGTTCTCTCCGCTATTAATATTAAACCAATCACTTTCGACCTATTTATTCTTACACGCTTCACTATCGTCATACATCTTTTGATTCCATTCAGAAGCTTACCACCACACACATATCAATAACACCTGCATAGGCTTCCTATTGAATCCTATTTTTACGCTTGTGCACATCCATAATCCTAAATACAACAATTATTCTCTCCTCCAATCTTATCTCAATCATTTGTTTTCAATGTACAGATTTGATCCAAACATCTACCACTTCTAAACGCACCCTGTTCTTCCAACCTCAGTCCTTCAGCAATCAACGCATTCCTTTTTCGACCAAAAATACAGCATATATCTTTCCCTACAACACTCATAAACTAATTCCTTACCCTATAATACTTACAGGTACTTTATCCCCCTTATCCCTTATATAAGGGTACTAATTTTGCTTCCCTCCAATCCCTCGGAACTATATCCCCCATAAACGCTTTGTTATACAACTTGCAAATCCAATCCATCACCATCTCGCAAATCCATAATTATATATATATATATATTATTATTATATAATATATATATATTATAATATATATATATATATATATATTATTTATATATATATATATTATATTTAATATATTATATTATAATATGATTTGTGCGGTGAATCTGAAGAGAGTTTGAGAGGATTTGGTAGAGAGATTTGACAGGGTATGTAAAAGGAAGGGTTTGAAGTAACCTAGAAAGAGTTAGGTTATGTTTGTGAGTGAGGAACAGTCCTCGGTGGGAAGTTATGCTAGATGGTGAGAAACTGGAACAAGTGACTGAGTTCAAATATTTAAGATATATATATATGTTGGACGAAAAGGAACGGATGATGCCTAGTGTAGTAGGAAAGTTGTGAATTGCAGGAAGGTACTGGTGCAATTAAATCCTTGGTAGATGTAAAGAGACTAAGTCTTGAGGCGCTAGGGCCTTACGTGAGGGTATGTTGTTACCTGTTTAATGTATAGTAGTGAACGTATGGTCGGAATAAGAGTATGGGTGTTAGGTTGAGAAGAATATGATAAAATGAGAAATGAACGTATTACAGAGTTGGATGGTGGGAAAAAAGGGATGGAAATAAAAGTACGTTGAGATGGTTTGGGCATGTGGAAAGGATGGATGATTGTCGGTTGGTTAGGCGGATGTGTAGTGGCTGAAGTGTGTTGGGAATCGACTGGCTGAAAGACCGAAGAAAAGTGGATTAGTGCAGGCAAAAATAATTTTTGAAGGAGTGTGATATTCAAGTTTTGCAATGGGCGAGAAGAAAGTGGCATAATAGGGTGAATGGCAGTATTTTGTGAGGGTGGTATGGTTGTGGCCCACCTGAGCCAAGTTATGAACTCCACATTGGCGAGATGTCAATAGTGAGGGTCCTTCGCTGTCCCGTGAAGCTCTAGGTGGATTTTCTGAACTTTCGGCGAGTTTACCTAATAGGTATAAAGGGGAGGTATAGCTGGGCTTTCTTTTCGACTTGTTCATTTTCTTCTACTACTTGTCTGTTTCCTGGTGCATGTTAGCCACCTTACCCCAGTTTTAAGAAAAGGTAATGATAATGATAACGATAATAATAATGATGATATATTGAGATGATGATGATGATGATGATGATGATGATGATGATGATGATGATGATGATGATGATGATGATGATGATGATGATGATGATGATGATATTGAATGATGGATTATGATGATATTGATGATGTATGGGATCGAATATTGATGATGATATTGATAATCATGGTGATAATGATATTGACGATGATGATGATGCTAATTGACATGTAAATGGTTATTTGATAATGACTAATGATGACGATGATGATGATGATGAGATGATGATGATTGATGATGATGATGTGATGATGATGATGATGATGATATGATGATGAATGATGATGATGATGATGATGATGATAGATGATGATGATGATGATGAATGACAGTGAAGATATAAAAGATAATGACAATGATGATTATGATGATAATGATGATGAGATCGAATGTGATGATGATATATATATATATTATATATATATATATATATATATATTATTATATAATATATATATAATATATATATATAATATAATATAATATATTATATATATTATATATATTATTATATATACTATTTATATATATATATAGATTATAATATATATATAATATATAATATATTATATATATATATATTATAATATAAGATCGATTATATATTTAATATTATATATGACTTAATTACAATTAATAAAAAGAAACTTATTTTGAATTCATATATATAAGAAAGGAGGATATCTTTCAAAGCAAAATGATAGAAATAAATAAAAAATATTGGCAAGTTAAAAATGCGAAAAGTACTTGCAAGTACCAAGCGCAAGTACCAAGTACAAAAGGCTCAAGTACAAGTACAAGTACAGTAACTGGTTTAGAAACTGCAAGTACAAGTAAAAGTACAAGTACTCCAAAAAGTACTTAAGTACAAGTACAAGTGCAAGTACTTGTACTTGAACCCAACTGATATAATATATATATATATATATATATAGTATTATATATATATATATATAGATATTATATATATATATATATATATATATATATATATATATATTATATATATATATATATATTATATTATTTATATATATATATTAATATATATATAATAATAAAATATGATAAAATAAATAATAATATATTATATATATGTATATATATATATATATATAATAGATCCAATAGACTTGTTCTTAGGGAACCTCAACTTTATAAGAAATAAAAAGACGAACAGAAGCTTTGAAATCATTTAATTAGGACGTTTCGGGTTTATCCAAACCCATCATCAGCTAAACATAAATTAAAGTTACAAAATATTATGAATTAAAAAATTAAATTAATAATAATAAATGATATATAATAATAATAATAATAATAATAATAATAATAATAAATAATAATATAATAAATAATAATAAATAATAATAATAAATAATAATAATAATAATAATAATAATATAACAATAATTAATTAATAATAATAATAATAATAATAATAATAATAATAATAATAATAATAATAATAATAATAATAATAATAATAATAATAATAATAATAATAATAATAATAATAATAATAATAATAATAATTAATAACAATAATAACCACAATAATAAGGGACAAAATAAGTAAGACGAAAAATAAAAAAAAATAAAAAAATATATGAAAATTTAAAATAAAATTATATCAAAATTATAACCTATATTATATTACTTGTTTAGTTGACAGTCTCGGGAGGAATGTACAATAATAACAAAAACAACTGCTTATATACTAGAATTTCAGAAGATTGGTTGGTTGTGTGTTGGGGCATTTTTTTAAAAAAAAATATAAATATACATTTGGTAAAATAGAGTTAATAAAATAAATTGCACAGTGATTAAAACGGGATAATTAAAGTAAAATAAATAAATAAATTAAAACCAAAATTAAAACAAAAATAACTTAATTGAGGAGCCATCTGAGTTAAGTTGCTGCTTTGTAATATGTATAAACAAGCTCTCGAGAATCCTTCGCTCAAGTAAACCTGACGCCGAAGACAACACCTTGAAACTATCTTTTGAGATCTCATGAAGGTTCTCTGAAGAATGGGTCCTGATGGCAGAGTTCTCAGGTGAAGTTAATGGTCTATTTGCTCTAAATGAAAGACCCAGATGTTTTGAAATCCTCAGCTGCAGCTGTAAGCCAGTCTAGCCAACATAACGGGCTTGGCAGTCCGTACAAAAATAGGAGTAAATAACTGAGGACCTCAAACAAGCCGGCAGAATATCCTTCATTCTGAAAAAACTGTTTATTTTAAAATCATTGACTGGTATAAAAATAATTTTATAGGATGGAAAAATTTTAGAAATTGATAATTGAATGTTTTTAACGAGCTTCGGAGTATTGGGACCAAAGTAAGGAACTTTTAGATAAACCATTTGAAATGATGAATCCACATCTGGCTGTTTAGAGCGAAAAAGGTCTTCCAAGAATCTGTTGGCAAGTTTATAAAATAGTTGCTCTGGAAATAAATTAAATTTAGCAAACTGAGTTAAAAAACGGAAGTCATTTTCCTGAAGTGTGTTTACTTCATGTGGTGTTACAGTATTTTTTTATGTTTTCCATCGTCTCAAAATTATGACCCTTCAACTTCATTTTTAAGTTAGGGAAGAGGTAGAAATCGCACGGAGCAAGATCTGGGCTCTATGGAGAATGTGGAAGTACACGAATATTTTTCTTCGCCAGAAATTCTATAATTGAGAGCGCAGTGTAAGATGGCACGCTATCGTGGTGCAGCACTCAATCGTCTGCAATGTCTGTTCTGATTCGCTGAACTCGTTTTCGGAGTCATTCCATGACATCTTTGTAAAGGACGTTATTAACTGTCTGTCCCGAAGGTACTGATTCCTTGTGCACACTACCACGGCTGTCGAAAAAAACAATAATCAGTGTCTTCACCTTGGACTTGCTCATACATGCTTTCTTAGGACGAGGAGAATTTTTTGTGTGCCATTCCCCACGTTGCCGTTTGGTTTCAGGATCGTACTCAAAAACACATGATTCATCGTCTGTAATAACTTTGTTCAAAAAATTGAGCTCCATTTCGAGTCTTTCAAGCAAATCTTGACAAATTTTGACCCTGTTCGCTTTCTTCTCCACAGACAAGTCTTTCGGCAATAGTTTTGCACATAATTTTCACATGTGCAAATGGTTAGTTAAAATTCTATGCACTGCATTTTAATCCAAACCAGTTTCTTCTGCAATCACTCTGACACTGAACCGGCGGTTTCTCTCCATCACGGCTCAAACAACTTCCACATTTTCATCGTTTGCTGACGAGATTAGTCTTCCACAACGAGGGTCATCTTCAACATTTTCTCGTCCCTCTTTGAAAGCTTTGTGCCACTTAAAAACCTTAGTTCTCGATAAAGTGGTTTCCACATAAGCTTTGTTTAAAGAAGCAAATGTCTCAGTGGCAGACTTGTTATGTTTCACACAGAAATTTGATATCGTACCACTGTTCAATATTTACCTGTATCGCAATAACGTATCGAAGATAGGAAACACGCCCGTACACAAAAAGATGTAGTGCAAAAACGTAACGAGGATAGAAAACACGCCCATACACAAAAAGATGTAGGGCAAAAACGTAACTAGGTTAGAACACACGCCCATGCATAAACAGATGTAGTGCGAGACTGACTTTATAAATCTGGTTAAAATTGGTATGGATATGTAGCCTAGGTAACTAGCTACCCACTCGTATACGTCACAGAGATACTACATTACTCAGTTGTTCAGGGGGTATTCAGTAAACATACTATTGGGATAGAGACGTATATATATATATCATA
>JABUQX010078003.1:0-10000 GCA_015478945.1 Trachelipus rathkii
ATTTATAATAGGGTAGTATATTATAGGTATATATATATATATTTATTATATAAACATATATGAAATATTATAATATATTACATATATATATTATAATATATAGTATATATTATATATATATATATTATGAATGATAGTGAAATATATATATATATTAAATTATATATAATAATATTATATATATAATAATTAATTATATATGATTATATAATGTTATATAATATTTATTGTATGTAATATATATATATATATAATAATATATATTAGTATATATAGTATATATATATATATAATATATATCAGTATATAATTAATATTTTATAATATTATATATTATATAAAATATATATAATATATAATAATACTATAATATAATAATAATATATTTATAACAATATATATATATATATATATATGATATATATATATAATACATATATATATATATATAAATTTTATATATTATATAATTAATATTATTATATAGTATATATATATATAGAATTATATATATAATTACATATAATATATGATAATAAATATATATATAATATATATATGGTGGCCAGTCTATACATGCGGTATGGGTATTTTTCCCAAGAGTACTACAAAAGCACATTCAATAATATATATTCCAGTATATACGGGAGTATGGATGTAGGCGCAAAGAGAAGAGTGGTAATACTACAAACGCCACACACGCACACCACTTCAAACCACACGCATAATACAGCACACACACACACACACCAATTATACGGTATATATATAATATTATATAATATATATATATATATATATCTATCATATATTATATATATACTATATTATATATATATATAGATATATAATTATTATATATATATTATATATATATATAGTCACTTGAGGAATTTATAACGATATACAGGAATCAATGAAATGCTCAAATATTAATCCCTTTGTCTTCTTTACTGTCTTCAGAAATATGATCATCACGGCATAGAAGCAGACTTTCCAGCTGGGAAGAAAAAAAAAAAAAAGCGTCCTGTCCCACTTCTCGCCCGATGTCTTTATGGAGAACCCAACCGAACTTTGAATAATGGCGAATTTAAAAAGTGGTTTGAAATGAGTCCGAAATCGTTCTTATATGGGGAGGATCTGTATTGGCAGAATATTGATTGGATCACTACATTAGTATAATTTTATAAATATTTATTTAACTTCATATAATATATTATAAATAAAATTTAGTATTATATGTTTATGTTTGTTATTTAATGAGATCATATATACTCATAATATTATATAATATAATATAAATTATATATTATATATTGCCAAACGCCTTTGCTTCTATTCTGTTGCCCTGTAGTGAGTAGAAAAGGTCTTTCTCAGTTAATGAATCTCATTTAATATAAATAAATACCAATAGTATTTAGTATATATAATATATAATATATACTGATATATAATTATATATTATATATTATATATATACTATATATATATATATATATATATATATTATATATACGTGGGCGTATGCAGGGGCACTTGCCCCCCTAAATTCTAACGAAATAAAAAAATGAACATTATATGTTTGCCAGACGGCGTTTTTAAGGGAGCTTGTTAGTATGAAAAACTTAAAAAGATAGACAACATTGATAGATAATGAAGTAGAATTATTTAATTATCTAACGTATTATAAACACATTTTTCTAAAGAGTTTTAATTGTGTTTCGTTTTCATCATTGGCGGTGGAAGTCAGCTAGCTGTCGTGCTTTGATATACGTAAAACTGTAAATTGTAAGCTTGTTAAATTGTAAATTGTAAATTGTAAATTGTAAATTGTAAATTGTAAATTGTAAATTATTTTTTAACTACAAGTTTTAAACACTTTATAGTGTACAAAGGATAGGTGGGATATATATATATATATATAAATATATTATATATATATAATATATTATTATATGTACTTATACTATTATAGCCATATACGCTATTAGGTAACCTCATTTCAGATAAGCTTTATATTTCTAAGTCATAAACTCACACTAACCTATATATATATATCTCTCTACTATCATCTATTTTATAAAATGTTATAAATTCATATTACTTTTAATAGCGACAAAGATATAATATAATATATATATTATATATATTAATTATTAATATATTATGATATATATATAACTTAAATATATATATATATATACTATATATCATAGTACATATATATATATATCTATATATATATATATATATATATAAATATATAACCTATATATATATAATATATATATTCGGTGAATATTGTGTCTATGATGATATTACATTATCTAATATAAGTGGACTATATCACAACAATTATAATATGTATACGGGTGGATAAGCCGAGGATTTAGTGCCTGTACCATAGTATATGTTTTATATACTATTTCATAATTTTAAGCCAGAAGTTATTCACACACATATTTATGTTATTTAAAAAAAAAAGAGGTATAGCAACTTCCTTCAGCTATTGCTAAGGGGAAGACGGTCAAATTTTTTAAGGTTCCCCAGACATATGCTGTAATATTTCGTTGAAACATCACATATTCATTTAAATCATGAATAATGCATCCATATTAGTGGAGAAGGCAAGAGACTTTAATCATTTAGTATTTATTCATTTTTTATTACATGATTCTTTTTTTATTACATGTTTGCTGTACATGAATCTGATTTTTCATGACTGTTTTTGGGGTCCCTGTCATATCCCAGTTGTATCTCAAATTCTCAATTATATACAAGTTGGGATCCAAATCCAAATCTCAGTCCAAGCCTGGACTTGTTGTGTTGTTGATGCAAAATAAATTTAGTTTCGTGGTGTTTCATCAATCCACAAAACAAACACTGGGGTAAGCCAATCGGCGTTTAATTTGGTGTCATAATGATCGTAAACACTTATTACCGGAAATTCGAATTATAGCTATTGTCACAAATTATAAAGACAATAAACTTTTTTCAGAGACTCCAACCCTAAAAATGATAAAACCAGATTCCCAAAACGTTGCATAAACTTATTTGAACCCACTTGGATCACAAAAATATCATAAATTGTATTTCCATACCAAATATGGTAGCAAAGAATTCGTTGAAGGGTAGAAAAATTGTCAAAGGATGGCAACATCAAACAATGGGGGAAAACAGCTTTTCAGATACTCTTTCGCAAGTAAAGACTTCATTTCATTATTACCTTTTGTAATATCCAAAATATTCTGCGTTTAGTTGAACCCGTGAGCTAACATTATGCAAATAAAAATTATTTGACCTTATGCCGCACTCCTGATCATGTTCCAAAGAGAGTTTTGGAGAATTGCAAAGGCCAACGCAAAAAACTTGATGATCAATAATTGCTGATCTGCACCATTATCTTTTCGCATATGTTAGTTCTGCGCAGCAGTCTTAGTAGAACTTGCAGAACCTAGAAAGGTACAATCCCAACAATTCTTAGTAGAACTTGCGCTACCTAGAAACTTCTGCTGAATATTGTAAGCGAGTCTGTACTTGGTGCCTTTATCTTTGACTCACTTTACCATCCCTCTTTAGGAGACTAATTTAAGAAACAACCTGCCAGTATTATCCTTATTCAATTTAGCATCCATGTTTCTATATGTTAGGTGCTCCTGTAGGCAGTTTGAGTGAGAAAGTAAAATGCTTTTTTAGAGTTTTATGATCTTGAACTCAACAAAATTCATAACGAAACTGACTTATGGTATACCTTGTGGCTGGATAAAAAAATTGATATAAACAAAACATAAAATAAAGACTAGGTAATTACTGAAGTCATTAAAGAAGCCGACCCTTTTTCATCAAATCAAAACCTTGTCAATTAATACCACTTGTGCTACAGTGTTCAACAAGTACCATTGAAAGGTCTTTCAGCAATGTGCGAAGAGTAAAGACTTGCTGAGAAGCACAATGAACGAAGACTGGCTTAATGGACTATGTCTGATAAGTATGCATAGAAAATTAGTAAGTGAAAAAATGAAAGAATTGGAAACAAATGTAATTTCGCTGAAATCCAAGGCGTCTAATGCTAGTTTAGATTTAATATTAGTTACCACTCATGGGACACAGTTACCTCACCAAACCCCATTAAAATATATCTTTACGTTCTCACAATAGGTTATTTTTTTTTTACTTGATCCTCGTTACACATAAAAAAAATTTCATTACAACTGTTGTAGACCTATTTTATTTATTTTATAACCGAAATAACTTTTTCCTATTCCATGTTATTTTTTATTATCCTTTGAAAAGAAGATATCTGGAGTTTTACCAACCCACACATTCTAGTGATCAGTGTGAGCAGAAACATAAATCACTCAACATCAATCACTATATATATATATATATTATATATATATAATATATATATATATATATTATATATATATAACGAAATAATAAAATTATACATATTTATAATATATATATATTATATATATATATACAGTATATTATATAATATATATGCACCTATATTATATAGTATATAATATATAGTATATAATATATACTATATATATCATATAATATATATATATCAAATATATATATATTAATTAAAAAATTTATATTAATTTATTTTATTAGTTTTATAAAAATACTTATTATTATAATTTAGTAATTAATAATAAATACATATATAATATATAGTATAATATATATATATATATTATATATTAGCTAAAATAGATATTATATATAATATATTATATATATATATAATATACTATATATATATTAATAATTAATAGATATATAAGTATCATATATATATATATATATATATATAATATACTATTAATATTATAATATATATATATACTAATATAACTAATACAGCATTTCCACCACCACTCACGGGCAGAGCCCCATTCAAGGAGGGGGTGTTTGCACGCCTTAGAAGTCAACAACTAAAGCGCAAATTACGCATGAGCACAGACGCAGGCTTTGACGTGGGGGAGATTAAATTTCAGGCGGAGGGGGGGCGGGAGCCCCCCCCCGCCGCCGAAGGGAATTCTTTTCGAACGAGAAGAGAATTCCACAGAACAGATGGGGCAGGAAAATAAGGAAGCACAGCAGCGAACTAGCCGGAGTTAACCTACCATCAACACAAAACTGTGCAGACAAGCACCCCTTCAGGCTACGAGGGAGCGACTAAAGGTGTGAGTACGCGAGTGATAACTCCCTCTGAGCACCTGCCGCTGACATCAGCCGGAATTAGTTACCTATAGATAAAGAGATTTAAGCACCAAAACATCGCAGCCGCAAACGATAGAGGGTGCAAGTTGAACTGGAAAGACAGAACAGTTTATAAGCCTTTTGGCCTTTGACTCGACACTATCCAAAAGCCGGGGAGTTTTGAAAGAACCCAGAAAGAACCCAACGCCTCCACGCCCAGATATGAAAACAGTACCCCATACAAGGCGGTATGGAGGCCCTTGTATAGCGGAGCAACTGGGAGAGGAAAAAAGTCTTCGCGTCTAACAGAACTCCTCAGTTCTTCTTGACGGCCGCCCTAAGCAACCGTGTTGATATGAGGTTTCCAAGACGTTTTTTTTGTTTATGTTTAAAGGGCCCAAAGATGTTTATTATTGTCAACAGGAGAAGTACGAGAGAAACCGTCGAAAGAAATAGAAAGTTAGAAGGTGTCTTAGAGAGGGAGACTTGTAGAAGTTGAGTTTTTAAAGAATTGAGTTTCACAAGGTTCAGACGACCCCACCCAGGAAATTCTATCCAGATCAGGGAGAATAGAAATCGGAAAGATAAGACGAGAGGGCAATTCTAGAAGTAAAAAGAAGCGAGCAGAATTGAAACATGAGTTGAATAAACTGAAGGGTCGATATCGGCATATGAGTGATAGATGTTAGATTGGCAGGTGAGAAGATCATTAATGAAAAATGGTGGGAATAAAGTAGGAGATAAGACAGGAACCCTGAGGGGAACACCATATTGACAGAAAAGGAAGAAGAAAGTCGCCACATCAACAACAGCCGATAATATGAGCGATTTGAAAGAAAACTAGACATAAGTAAGCAAAGAGAAGGAGAAAAACCCAAAGGAGGGGAGCTTGGAGAGCGAGCAGTGACGCGCGCCATACTCGGTCAAAAGCTTTGAATATATCAAGCGCCACCACCAAGTCTCCCCGTAGTTTCCTAAGGGCGGAAAACCATTAATCAGTAAGATAGGAAAGTATATCGCCAGTTAGACCTCGAGCGCCGAAAGCCCGCACTGCGATGCGAAAAAGAAGATAATGAGTTCCAGATTGATTTAAAGAAGATGAGAGATGAGAGAGTTTTCAAAAGCGTACTTAGATAGGAATACAAGTAAGCGAGCTATAGGGCGATAGTTGAAGGATCATAGCGGCTTCCTTTTTTCGGAAATAGGTTTGAACATGTGCTTGCTTCCAACACTGAGGGAAAGTGTTACTTATAGAGAATATAGAGAATATAGTTGAACGAGGGGCGGCGATAGCACGGAAGCACACTTCCCTCAAAACTCGGGAAGGAATGCTATCCGGGCCACCCGCTTTCCTAACCGTTCATAGATTCAGGAGCCCATGCACCCGATTCAAAGTAATCTCAACAGGCAAAGCATAGGGCACACTGAGAGAGAAGGACGGAGGAGGAGGATGAGGATGCCAGAATCGTCCAGGTTGAGTTAGAGGAAAATTAGGAGGCCGAAGAGATTTGGCCTTTTTCAGTCGGAGAATTAGCAAACAGAACCCATTCAGATCGAATAAGAGGATGAAAGACAACAGATTACAGAAGTTGTTAGAGAGTTGTTTTTGGCAATGAGCCAGAAAGATTTGTCAGTAGGAGAACCAATTGGAGGTTAAGCGCACTTTCGTTTGATTAAAGCCCGCTTTGCGCGTCGAAGAGTATCCCTGCAACGAATTTCTAGGCGGAAATGGAAAAAATAGCAAGAGTTGATTAGGAGAATTGAGAATTGTCTCTACTTCCATACGCACGCTGTCTTCAGCCTGAATGGCCAGAGAACAAGCACGATCGAACCATTGGATTATGAGGAGAGAAAAGATTTAGTCGAAGGAAGGAATGAACCTGCTCATCCCATCACGATTACAGCTCCCACCTTATCGGCAGAAGTCGAAGCGTCAGCAGAGAGACAAAGCAGCCATTCCAATTATAGTAGAAAGTGCAGCAACGCAAGGCCCCCCCAATCGGCCCCGATCAAAGTGCCAGAAAAACGTACGCACGGATGAGCTGTTGGACGAGAAAGTAATTAAAATTAACGAGACTAAAGGTTTGTGGTACAGATTACCAATAGGAGCGAGTTAATTAATTAGTTGCTCCAGATCGTTTAGAATGCTAAATGATTCGGCCTCCTTCCACCTAAATCAGTATGAGAGACCCAACAACCATTCAGTGTTGTGTACATATATATAATATAGTATATATATATAATATATAAATATGAAATATAGGTAATATATATATATTAATATATATATATATATAATATATATAGTAATATGTAATCAATATATATATATACAATATATTATAATATATATATATATATATAATGAGTATATAATATCAATTATATATATATATATTATATATATATATATATATATATATAAATATATATTTATATAATATATATAATATATATATAAGCTATAATATATATATATATATATATATATATAATATATATATATATATATATATATATATATATATACATTATTATATATATATAAATATATATATTATATATATATATATAATATATAATATATATATAGATATGATATATATATATATATATATATATATAGTATATATATATCATATATATTTATATATACTATATATATAATAAAGTAATAAATGTATTATATATATATATATATATATATATATATATTATATATTATATATATAATATATATATATATATATATGCACCTCTTATATATATATCCACTCAACCTTTTCCCCTAAATGAAATCTGTCTACGCCCAGATAATATATATATATATATAATATCATTATATAAGTATATATATATAGTATAAATATATATTATAGTATATAATATATTATATATACCGTATATACTAAATATATATATATATACATATATATATATAGTATATATATATATCAGGTTTAGCCCCTGAAAATTCACCTAAAATTTAAAAACAAAAACCATGGAAAAACCCAATACTTATATTAATCTCATATATATATACGAGTATATATTGTCGAGTTTATTATTATTGCAAGGTTCCTTTTTGACTATATAATGGGAACATAATGTAAGTTATTAAAATAATAATTTATATTAATATAAGCATAAAAGTGTACCAGGGAAGTTCTAAGTCGAGAGACAGAGACATTATTCACTTGAAATAAGGAAATAAAATTGCCTTCAAAGAAATGTGTTCAAAATCTATTAATTAATTAAATTAATTAATTAATTCAAATTAATTAATTAATAAATTAGTTTAATTAGCATATATATATATATATATATATATATGATACTATATATGTATATATATATATATATCTGTAGATAGATACTGTCAAGTTATTCAGAGAGATTTACTATATATATATAATATATATATATATATTTGCCACTATAATAGTTATCAGTATGCTTAAAAAGGGTTTAAGGCCCTAGACCACTTTTTCTATATATAGGTATATATAAAAAAAACTGGTGGGATAACACCACTTCAGATATAATATATATATTAACCTATATATATTTATATAATATATGTACTAGTAATATATACATAAGATATAATATATATATATATATATATATATATATATATATATATATATATATTATTATTTCTTTTTACGTTCGAAAAATAAGTAAGGTTATGATAAGTTTTGTTAAGTAGACACAGATTTTCTGTGTGTACTTAACAAAATTTATTCTAACCTAAACATAATGGGTCATAAACCGAATTTAAATATAAAAAAAATTTCGGTAGAGGGAATATATTTATAAATGAGAGAGACTTGGCAGAGATTTTTTAGTGCTCTTACATGGGGAAGAAAGATATTAAAAAAAACGATTATCGGAAAAAGTATGATGGTAATACTGCTGTCTTAACTTCTGCTAAATCTAAACTGTTGTTGTTTACTCATGCTTTTGCCTCTAATTCTACTGTGATTGATTCCTCCTCTCTTCCTCTTTCCAACTCATTAAGATGTTGTTTCTGCTATATCTGACCTTAATATTAAGATGGCGGATGGTTCTGAAGGTATCCCTTCTATGGTCCTCAAAACTTGTGCCTCTGAGCTTGAACACTTCCATTGCAAACTGTTGATGTGTTTCTAGACATATAGAATGCTTTAGATTGGGTCTCTCATAAAGCTGTGATTTCTTAAATTCCTTCTTTCTTTATATATCCATTTATCTTTATTTATCTTAACTTCCCTCTTTCTTTATCTATCCTCCTTTATGTAAACTTCTATGGCTGCTGTTGTAGAGAGCCAACATTTATCCATTATATCTATCAAAAGTGGTGTTACTCAGAAATCTGTTCTATCCCATTTCTTTTACTATTTTTGGATAAATGATCAATCTGTTGTTACTTTGTCTCCTATCTATTCTTAGTCCGATAACTCTACTTGTAACTACTCATTCCAATTTTAAAGGCGACCCAATCAAAAGCAAATAGGTGATGCTAGGAGGATGGCTTTTCAATTATTGACCTCTGATCTTTTTCGCTAAAAAAAAAAAAAAATGATTTAATGCCTCTATTGACATACTCTCCCACACAACTGTAATATCTTCACTGAAAATACGCAACTAAACCTCCTTCTGTTCTTAATATTCTTGAAATTTTCTTTTCTCTTGATCTTTCTTAGAAAGATCAACTTGTCTTCTTTCTAAAACAAGCTTCAAAGAAGTTGAGTGTTCTGATGCGCCTTCAGAACTTTTCACCAGACCCAGTTGCTAG
>JABUQX010078003.1:27500-30000 GCA_015478945.1 Trachelipus rathkii
ATCAAATCCTTACATTGAAACAAATGATTGAGAAAATGAGGCAGAAGAAGAATAAATTGTATTTAGGTTTTATGGATTTGCAACAGGCGTACGATAGGATGAATAGGAAGCTATATTGGCAGTGGTTATTGATATATTGGTATTGGTGGTAGGCTCTGGAATGGAATCAAAAGTATGTATGACGATAGTGAGGCGTATGTAAGAATAAATGAAGCCGAAAGTGATTGGTTTAATATGAATGCCGGAGTGAGGCAGGGATGGTATATGCCTCCTTGGTTATTCAATTTGTATATTGATGGGGTTATAAAAGAATTAGAGGTGGAGGTGGCAAGGGATGGTGTTAGAATGTGGACGAATTGGAAGAGAGTGAGAGTGCCTACCTATTAGAGCGGATGATCTGGTTTTGTGTTGGCGAATTCTGAAGAGAGTTGTGAGAGGTATTGGTAGAGAGATTTGGCAGGGTGTGTAAAAGGAGGGGTTTGAAAGGTTAACGTAGATAAGGTAAGGTTATGGTTGTGGAGTGAAGGACAATCCTGTTTAAGTTTATGTTTGACGGTGATCAGCTGGAACAAGTGTCAGAGTTTAAATATCTAGGATATATGTTGGATGATAAGGGAACGGATGATGCAGAGTGTAGAAGGAAAGTTGTGAATGGCATTAAGGTGGCTGGTGCAATTAAATCGTTGGTGGATGTAATGGGACTAAGTCTTGCGTGCGATAGGGTCTTACATGAGGGTATGCTATTACCTGTGTTATTGTAAAGTAGCGAGACTATAGTCTGGAATAAGAGGTAAAGATCTAAAGTACAATGTGTTCAGATGGACAATCTTAGGGGTGTGATAGGTGTGAGAAGAATTGATAAAATGATGAATGAACGTATTTAAGAGTTGTGTGGTGTGAAGAAAGGGATAACTGAGAGAATATCTGAAAGTACGTTGAGATGGCTTGTCATGTGGAAAGGGATAAATGATAAGGTCGGTTGCGCAGCGAATGTATAGAATAAAAAAAATAAAAAAAAAAAATATAGTGGTGAATGTGCTGGGAGTCGACCGGCTGGGAAACCGTAAAAAAAGTGGATTGAGCCAGTAAAGGAATGGCTGGAGGAAAAAAAAATGTGAGTTTGGTTGAGGCGAGAAGAAAGGTTCATAACAGCATGGCGGAGTTTTGTGAGGGGGTGTGGTTGTGGCCCACCTAGGCCAAGGATGAACCCCACATTGACAATGCCATTAATGGGGTCCGTTCGTGCGGTACCCGTGAAGCTCTCGGGGTTTTTCTGATTCGACGAGTTTCGCTAAAAGGCATAAAGGGGGAGGTAAGGCTGGGCTTTCCTTTCGACTTGTGTCATATTCTTCTACTACTTTTCTGTT
Organism: Trachelipus rathkii; assembly: GCA_015478945.1. Lineage (NCBI taxonomy): Eukaryota > Metazoa > Arthropoda > Malacostraca > Isopoda > Trachelipodidae > Trachelipus > Trachelipus rathkii. The sequence goes on from JABUQX010078003.1 coordinate 28,868, forward strand.
TCCGGTGCATGTTACGCACCCCACCAACAGTCTTGAGGAAAAAAGGTGGGGAATGATGATGTAGACGATGTCCAAAATAATGCCTAACACATTTGATTGCTTTTTGTTTTTAGAAAAACGTAGAGCTAGGAGATTCAAACTTAGCTTTAAGAGAGAAAGGTTTGTCCCTATATACATTGGCCACCGGAAACTCCACCGGAAGCAAAGACGGTTCAGAAGGGAGTTCAATAAACCCCGCCACCAACTCACCGGACCATTGCTCGCATCAGATGAGAAATTTGAAGCAGGTGGAACCGTTCACAACGTCAACAAGAAACGTTCTGGACGACTACGGACTTCCACCAACCCTGCAAAGGAAGAGCAGGTACAAGAAACTCTCATCCGATCCCCACAGAAATCTCTACGACAAACGGCTCGGAAGAAACACATCTCAAGAAGATAGTTCATCGCATCTGTGAAGCGTCTAACGCTGGAAATGCTACTTACCAAGGACTACTCCCATGCTCTCAATGAAGGACGATCCGGACCGAGGACTCAATTTGGAAGAAGGCGGATAAATGTGCAGAAGATGCAGGGTTTCCATACAAAATTTCTGGAGCGATGGGCATCGTTTAAATTAAATGTCGATTAATCGCCAATAACGTACCTACTGTGGGTACTGTAAATTCCCATGTTGAACATTAATTAAAGCTGAACAACATTTAAACCTACCAGGAGTAACTGTGTTGTGTGGGATTTCAACATTGGGCATCATAGAACCGTTTTTTTTTTAACGGAGAGGTCGATGGGGACAGGTACCTAACCTTGCTGCAGGAGTCGGTCGGTCCACACATTGACGAGATGTTTGGTGATGACGACGTGATTTACTTTCAGCAAGATGGAGCACCTCCCCACTACCATCGCGATGTAAGAGCTCACCTTGATGCAGCATTTCCAAACACATGGATTGGACGAAGGGGTAGTATTGAATACCCTGCGCGTTCCCCAGATTTCACGCCAATGGACTTCTTTTTATGGGGATACCTCAAGAACAGAGTTTATCGCTCAAAACCAAGAACGATAAATGAATTGAAATTGGAAATCGAAAGACAATATCGCGACATTCCAAATGAACTGTTTCGTGTCGTTTGCGA
>JABUQX010078003.1:35000-39186 GCA_015478945.1 Trachelipus rathkii
GCGCTCTTGTGCCCTATCTTGTTCCAGACAATGCACCGGCTGGTAGCACAGATGCGGAAAGCCACAATAGATACTTTTGCAAGTGATATGTGTCTGGGACTGTTTGGAATAGATGGCGCCGAAGTCATGTACATGTCGAGCTGACTTTGGAGGGTGTTACGCCATTTTCTTTGTGGGAAACCGTTCCCGGTACATAAATGTATACAGAGTCGACGCAGTTTTGACGTTGTGGATACGTCAAATCTATGGTTTTCTTCTGATCCGCCGGTCGCGGGACGGAACATATGAATCGGGTCTCATAACTCAGGGAAGAGCAGTCTTACGTAGAGATGCTGCATTTTCGTACTCTCACACTCCAGAAGATGGCCGGCTCTCGGTGACCCTCGACCCAAACGCGGAGTGTGACATTTTTTAGAGAGTGTAAATCGCTATTGTCACGAAAGGCTGTGCTTAGTTTCCGATGAGGTACGTTGGATGCAGGATTATCAGATCTTTATTGTCTCTGCGATGTATCGCCAATCAAGACTACTTTTTAAAAATTCGGGATCGAGATATTACCCTAAATCGATCTCATGTTTGGATAAACGCTCTACCTGCTCGCGCTGGACGCTTTCCATCGGACTAATAGGCATATTTAATACTAGTTGTAACCTTCTAACTAACTGTCACTGTATATACATTTTGCAGCAGAGCGATAGTACATACACATATAATTGATATACAATTAATTAACAAAATCGATTTCTCATCTATATGCTCGTTGTGCACATCTTATAAGACTCATTCACAGCGCTCTCACTGTGGGTCCGCCCAGAGGTCTTTGAAGTCCAACCTGCCCTTTATTCTCGATTAATGATAATAATAGGTAAATAGATATATATTTATGCTCTTTCAAACTTGTAGTAATATAAATATAATAAATTTAGTATATGTATATATATGATTGATTAAAAATACTTGATTCAACAGGCTAGATTTTTTGGTGATCCGTATATAGTGGTCCCCCTCTATAAGGGTTTAGTACTAGCCCCGTGAAGAGTCTTAGCCGCTATAATAATACCCTTTTTGGCTTTCTACATAAACTCCTAGTAAGATTGAGTTAAGCCTATACGTAGAGTTTAGGTACTTACGATAGTACTATATTATATATATTACCGTGTCTGGATATATTCAGATATCTTTCGAGAATCAACGTCAGAGTGTAGGAGACGAGATTACCTCAAGTCACAAGCGCGATGTGTCGTGGACGCAGCAACACGCGCGAATATCTCGTCTCCAACTAAATACTCATGACATACACTTCACCTTTTTATTTTCAATTATTATATTTACGTCAGATTCGATTCTCGAAGAGTGAAATCGAATACTGGAGTACTCGTGATAATAAAACGATTCCTGTATAGAGAATCGTTATTTTTATTACGTACTACTCCGATCTTTAGCCTTCCGCCGTTAGGTTGCTTTACTTCGTGTGCTATAACCTCAGCTTCTGAGACCGATTATATATATCTACATATAGTGGTTAGTGAAGTTATATTCGTATTGGGTTAAATTTGCTAGAGTGAATGGTTATATATTATATTTTGGTGATGGATGACTTCAATCGTAAGATCGAGATAACGAACCCCTGCGTCTCCCCGAAGGGGACCCCACCCCTCACTCATATAAATAAAAAAATTAAAATGAGCCATAGAAGACTGAACTTTTGAGAGACTGAGATATAGTAGAGTATGGTGAAGTATACGGAGACGGAGATTATGGGAGATTGTGATTTCCGTTATTCGCTGATGATACTCAGAAGACCTCACCACTAGGGTATACATATACATATTATATAAGGGTGAGTAGGTGTCTACTCCCTCATTTAGAATAAAATGTAAAGTGAAAGAAATATGCTAATGGAATGCATAATACAGAGGATAAGAAGATAGATAAGATAAGAATAAGGTAATAGTGATAAAGATAAAGAGATAAGGAGTAGTAGAAATGAGAGGAAGGAACCAGAACTGAGCTGTAAAGTTCCTTCAATAGAGAAAAAGGATTTTCAGAACTTAAACTATGGTATATGTAGGCCCTTCTTCTAGATAAATGAAAGGTGCTTTGTATGCCTATATAAATGGTAGTCCAAGTGTTTAGGTAGATTTAGGCATCTATGAGCAGCCTTATTATAATCTCGAAATCTCTCATTACATGTTGAGTGTGCTGTCTGTTTGGCTTGGCTAGGTGATGAGAGTGTACGTTGGATGATCTGTTTTAGATTTAAGTCGTGTACAGTCAAATGGTCATCTTGATACCATCATAAAGAATGAACCACCCTAAGTAATGCTGATCAATAGCTGAAAAAAATATTTACCACTAAATATCGAATAAAATATATAGGAATAATTTCTTATATAGTGTGCTGTGAGTTCTTGTGTATACAAGATATTACTAAGCTGAGGAAGCGGAGATGATAACTAATGAATCCACTCTCGATTCTGTCTATTATATATATTGACTCACATTAAGAGACCATAGGATGAAAAATCAATAAGAGTCGTTACCTCAAAAGTTCTGTGCTGACACCATGGTCAACTACACTCTCTCCTATGTTCTCGATTCCTGATTCCAGTAATTCTGTTGTAAGGAATCTATACAGTAGCGATAACTTATTGTCTCTCGATTATGTAGATTTTCGTAACTCTATCATTATATCAGTATTTTTCCGCTCACCTATTGAGTGTTCTTTTGAAACCTAATTGTGGATTCCAACAAACTGTTGATCCCCAATTTATTGCTAGTATAATATTAAAACATAACTAATATATAATTAAAAAACAATGATTCTTATTATATTAATATCAATAATATATATAAAGTATATATTCAATGGATACCTAATATATTTAATTATATAGCTATATTATAATAGACTATATATAATATACTATATATATACGTTATATAATTCATTTTAGGTTAGGGTTTTCACGCTGTATCCAATATATACGATCGTCATAGTTAGTTTTAGAAGAGTGTGATTGCATTCTAAAGTTTTTTCGGTTAAGCTATTGTTAGAGATTAATGATTTCAATTGTTTTTATCTAACGATATAATTAATACTTAGAAAACTATTCATAACCTCCCTACGCTGTAACTCCGCGCGAATTCAATATAATACTCTAATCGAACAATCCACGCGCGACAAACACTATCTCATATAATTATACATCAATTCTTAAATACTATAAGGTAAATAAACGTATAGTATTTAACTGATTTAACATAGAGTTTACACATACTTAATACTAAACTCAGTATATAATAGTAACTAAACTAATAACATTTACCAAATAACGTATAACTTTATATCACACTTTTTTCAAGCTCAATGTCTCTATACTATAATACTAATAACTCATGTATTATTTATATACAATTAATAGATTATAATTATATTATGGTAATATGTAACAATAAATTTACCATTAAAAACCATGTGTTTATTATTATATATGTATAATTATTCATACAGTAACCAATTAGAGTAATTAACTACTATATCGCTAACAAATGATTATCACCTAATTAATAAAGCTAACATTAGCATCAAATGTAAACTAAGAAATATAATGGTACAAAGGCAAAACCAGACATACATTCTTTATAGGCAATGAAATAAACTGCTAACATATAACTCATAAAGATCCACATAACTTTATATAATACACCTATAACTGATATAATTAGTTTATATAATGATATTAACTAACATTAGTGACAATGCAAATTACGTAACTATATATATATATTATATATATATATAATATATATATAATATATATATATGTTAATTTTCTTAACTTATTTAATCAACCATATTCTCCTAAACATAATTGCGCCACATGACATGTAACGCATGCGCAGAACTTTAATTTAATAACTTTTAAATTTCTACACAAGTTTAAATTTCATCATACTGACCAACGAATATTTGCTACCGTAACAAAGTTTTCTCACATCTCAAATAAAACTAATAAAATAGTATATATATCGATAACATAACTAAGTGAATATAAATAATGTTACTCAAAGACAATATATAATCCTATATAATTACACTACCTTTAAAACTCTCGGAATTAAAAACTGTGATTTAACATTAATAACAAATGTTTCCACACTTAACACCAGAAAAGTAACTAAC
>JABUQX010078004.1:0-5000 GCA_015478945.1 Trachelipus rathkii
TACTATGTTGTATTTACCTTTAGGTATTATGGTACATTGTTAAGATTCTGGTGACTTTTTGTTGAATATTACCATGTAATGTAAAATTAACATTGATTGTTAGAGATATGATTGACAAAGCGTGTTGGTTACGTTTTTGTATGTTAGTTAGTTACTTCATGTTGGTAAGTGTGGACTTTGTAAAATGTTAACAGTTATTCACGCTTAAGTGTGCTAGGTTTGTTGTTGTACATTATATTCTTAGATCAGGTGATGCTATGCTTGCTTTATTGATGTGAAAACTTTGTTACGTTAGCATATATTCATTGACCGATATGATAATTAGCCAATATTTGATAAATTTTACGTCAAATGTTACATGTTTAATATAAATTAATCATGTTATCTTAGAGATATGCATGACAAAGTGTGAGATAGTTACGTTTTTGTATGTTATGTTAGTACTTTGCTGTTGTTAAGTGCGAAACTTTGTTAACGTTAACAGTTTATTCATGTTTAAGGTGTGTCAGGTTTGTCGTTGTGTATTATATTCATAGTTCGAAATACCGCTAAGTAAGCTTTATTAATGTGAAAACTTTGTTACGTTAGCATATATTCGTTGATCAGTGTATAAAGAATTTGTTTTTATGTTATGTTTATCCAAAATGATACTCGAAATGTGACTTGAATCAATGGATCAATAGATCAATAGATCAATAGATCAAAAGATCATGGATGATGTGGGCAGTGTGGTTGGGTGGTTTGATTAACTGATTTTCTGATTTAGGGTATGTAAACATTAAAATTTGTAAAAAATACTGACCTGAATTCCTAGATCAATAGATCAATAGATCAATAGATCAATAGATCAATAGATCACGACTGGACAGGAGGGTGGTTGGATGGTGGTTTGAATTACTGATTTACTGATTTACTGCTTTAGGGTATGTAAAAACGTAAATTTGTAAGTTATAAACATAAAAAGAATAAGAAATTTTATTTAATTTATTTATTTTTTTATTAATTTTTTTCTTGATGGTTCTGAAACCATTATTTTCGAATCTACAGACCTAATAACATATATAAAGACACCAATATTGTATGATTACACAAATATTTTAATGACTCGGCACCGCATCAGGGCCAGCACCGGTGCGGCTGTCAACTCCTACTCTTCTGAGTCAGACTCCTTCTCCATTCTTTCCTTTTTATTCTTCCTTCATCCTTCCTCCTTCCTCCTTCGACCTCTGTTTTGCACTCTGTGCTCTTTTTTTCAGTTGGGACCCCTTCTGTGGGGGTCCTAGACACCCAATACGGACTTATAACCATCATATTCGAGATCTACGGGTTCGATAACCTATATAAACACACCAACATTGTTGTTATACGACTGTTTATTAACTCAGCACCGCAGCGGCTCCAGCACCGGTGCCGGAGCCAACTCCTCAGATTCCAATACCAACTCTTTCTAGAAATTCAAACTCTGAATCCTCTCACCAAATTTCAGCCTTATACGAACACTTCGATTTTTAAGGGTGTGGAGTCCCCTTTCGGGGGACCCAGGGGGACGTAACCTCGTCTACGACGAGGTTACGTCACCATCTAACACCCTTCCAAATTTTAACCCAATACGAAAATCTAACCCATATAGATATATATCGGAGCCATAGACTGAGCCGGAGCCGGAGCCTAAAAATCGATTCCTTTCAAGAATCGATAGGCTTCCCTACGGTTATTTCAACCTATATATATATTATATATATAATATATAGTATATATCTCTATTTATATTCACTATAATATATATATATAATATATAAATATATATATATATATATATAGGGAGTCGGAAATCGGAGTCGGAAGGGGACGGTGAGGTGCGGTGCAGTGCGGTGCGGAGTCGAAAACACCGAAGGAGACGCTGAAGGGTTTAAAAAACAACTCAGAAGTGATCCCTTAGCGATCACTTCTTTCGACGTAATTATAATAATAATAATAATAATAATAATAATAATAATAATAATAATAATAATAATAATAATAATAATAATAATAATAATAATAATAATAATAAAATAATAATATAATCAATAATACTACACAACAACAACAACAACACCATCATTAGATCAACACTAACCGATGTCTGAACCAGACCGGAACCAGGAACCGGCGGCGGAATCGGAATGCATAGGTGCCGCGAAGGCAACGGAAGGCAAACACGCGCTCTGTGGTGACTGTATCTACACCGACGGCTGCTGTCGCTGCCGATGCTGCAGTGACGGCGGCAGCGGCAGCGGCAGCGGCAGCTGCGTCAGGAATAATACAAATAAAGAAATAAACATAAAGTGAAAATAATTAATAATAATAATAAATAATATAATAAATAAAATAAATAATAATATATAAATATAAAATAATAATAATACTAATAATAATATAATAATATAATATAATTAATAATAATTAATATACAAAATGAATAAAAATAAAAATAATTACGAAATAACATAACAAAGCCATTACGTTATCTCGAAACACGTGTTCTTATCAGTTATCACTGATAAGAACACTCAACGGCGGTGTCCTTTTTGCAGGCGACGAACCTGTAATATTACTACTTCATATATATATATATAGGTTCGCATTTAATATAATATTATATATATATATAATATATATAAAAAATATATATATCTATATATATATTTATATATATATATATATATATATATATTATATATATATATATATATTATATAATTATATATATATATAATCTTAGTATATATCTCTCAATATGTAATTATTTTATATAACTTTTCTTTGAATATATAGAATATATATATATATATATATATATATATATATATATATATATTTATATTATAGTATATAATATATATATATATATATATATATATATATATTATATATTTTATATATATATATATATATATATATTATTATATAATATTATGAATGCGGTTATGGCAGCTGTTGAAGAAACCACCTTCATTAGCGAAGCTAGATGATGTTGAAGAGCAGTGAGCGTTGTCGCGATGAAGTGGCCACGTTTCGTCCCGGGGGGCTGCTTTGGACTCATCGGTGGTGGTCGCAGCCCTTCCACCAGACGCCACAGAACTCCCCCGTGCAATGCGCGAGCACACTCCGCTCTGCACACCTGGAAGTACGTTGGTCAGCTGTCAGATGAGAGCCAGGTGTGCACACATTAAAGCCACCGAGAAGGCTTCGACCACTCTGTACTCTTACGTGCAGTTGGTCTGCACCTGCAGTGAAAAGCACAGTACAGGCGTCACAGGATGACCGAACAGAGCAGCGCCCAGCAGAAGAAACTTGAATTGATGTAATGCCGCGTTGAACGATTGTGGTAAAACAAACTCTACAACGAAATGTCTTACACGGCGAGCAACTTTGAGAGAAAAGATGGGTGCTGGCTTGGTTTCGTTGTGCCACTCCATACACAGTCCCTCTGGTCGTCACCAAATATGAAGGAAGTTTGGTCGCTGTTGGAAGAACCACCTTTCATTAGCTGAAGACTAGATGATGTTGAAGAGAGTGAGCGTTGTCGCGATGAAGTGGCGAGTTTCGTCCGGGGGCTGCTTGGACTCATTTGAGAGAGAAGAATCTCGAATAATTAGAGGGCCACATATATATATATATATTTAATAATATATATATATATATAATATATATATATATATATATATTATATATATAATTAATATATATATATATAATATATATTATTAATATATATAATAATAATATATATATATATATATATAATATATATATATATTAATATATAATATATATATATATATAATATATATATATATAATATACTATATATGAACTTTTTTTCAGATGTCAGATTCAAATGTGATTTCGACCTCCACCCCTGCCACCTCCGCAGCTTCAACAGGCTAGAAGCCCTCCGCTTCAAATCGTGACTAGTTGCCGAAGGTGAAGAAAGCCCTATTTAGGAGGAGGCTAAGTATACGTGATGCCATCCGTATCTCAATTTTCCCTGGTGATGAATCAAAGGATGATCTTCAGTTCTCTGATGACGACGAAGATTACTACGGATGTCTAGCTGCATCGGCCATATCTGATGCCTTCTCCTTGAGGGACCAACATTTCCCACATCTTCTCCCACATTTGGCTTCAATTTTTTTTTGTTGGTATATATATATCTATTATATATAATAATATAATATATATATATATTATATATACTCACCTCATATATATATATATTATATATATATATATATTATATAATATATATATATATATTTATCTATATATATTATATATATATATATATATAGGGTTGAAAAAACATGTTTTTTTTTAAAAAACCAAAACCATTGGTTTTTTTCAAAAAAACAAATAAACCAATGATTTTTTTGGTTTTTTTGGGGGGGGGTTTTATGCTATTTTGATGGTTTTAATGTGTTTTTATTGGTTTTAATAGATTTTAAAGACAAAATCACTATGGAAACTGTTATACACTGTACTAACAATATTTTACAAATTCCTGTAATATTCTTTAATCTTATTAATTTCAAATTTTCACTGATAACGCTAAACTGGTATAAAATTTTATTATTTTTTGAGTTTTACATCAACTATATATAAAATAAGAGGGTATATTATAATATATAAACTCTAACTGAAAAAAGTTATACTTTATTATTTTACAAAAAAAAAAAAAAAAAAAAAACGCCATTAAAGAAAAGTTTATTTCAAGATTAACCTATAACGATATACAAATGAATTCTTATTTACCTTTATATTTGAATATATATATATATAGTATATAATATATATATAATATATACATATATATATATATTAATATATATATATATTATATATATATATTAATATAATATATAATATATATATATATATGTATATTATATATATATTATATATATATATTATATATATATATTATATATAATATAATATAATATATATATTATTAT
>JABUQX010078004.1:7500-27500 GCA_015478945.1 Trachelipus rathkii
GGGCATAAAGTCGGTAATGTCTTGCGAAGTAGAGGTAGAGGTAGAGGGAACAGGTGCAGGAAGTGGAGAAAGAGTGGTGGAAGAAGCGGGATCATGGTCGAAATAAGCCGGTTTGATCCTATCCACTGAGATATTTTCCACTTTGCTCCCCTTCTGTAAGGTGAAGTACTTTCGGTAGCGTTTTAATACGAGGAAAGGTCCGTCATAGCGGGCTTGCAACGGACTACGGTGTGAGTCGTGCCGAATTAATACATGAGAGCATGTGTCCAAATCCGCAGGCATGTAGGTTGGACGAGGGGGATGACGTGGCAAAGATGGTTTCCATGCCTCGGTACACTGACGAAGGCGGGCCAGGAAGGTGTGCTGGTTCGTAGTTTTTGGAGAAGGAAGGATAAACTCACCAGGTATTCGTATGGTAGAGCCGTAAACGAGCTCAGCAGTCGAGCATTTGAGGTCTTCTTTGTACGAAGTTCTGATACCGAGGAGGACGAGAGGAAGAGTTTCGGACCAATTGTCCGGTGTTCCGTGGGCCATAAGAGAAGCTTTTAGCTGCCGGTGATATCGTTCTACCATGCCCTGAGCTTGCGGATGATAGCTGCAAGAGCGAAGGCGCTTGGAGCCGATTAAAGTCATAAGGTCCTTCCAGAGGTGAGACTCAAACTGCCTACCCTGGTCTGTGGACACGGTCGAAGGTGTGCCAAACCTGGCTATCCAGTTGTATAGGAATGCTTGAGCAATTGTCTCGCTGGAAGTATCTCGCAAGGGAATGGCTTCTGCCCATCGAGTGTATCGGTCTATGCAAGTTAAAATATGTGTGAAACCATTTGAGGGTGGTAAAGGGCCGACTATATCAACGTGCACCTGGTCAAAACGTTCATCAGGGGGAAGGAATTGCTGAAGAGGTGCGACAGTGTGCCTGTGCACTTTGGATTTTTGGCAGTTGAGACACTGCGTTGTCCACAGTTTAACATCTTTTAGTAGGGACGGCCAGACGAAATGTTTGCCTATATTAACTTGACTACCTTTTACCCCTGGGTGCGACACATCGTGAATGGTGTGAAATACCTTTCGGCATGGGGTTGGTACTACTGGCGAGGATGTCGGCGGAAGAAACGTCGCATAACAGGGCGGAAGGGCAAAATTGTCTACAGTTTGAATGTCGTTAAGAAGAAGCAGGACGGAAAAACAATCTCTTCGAGTTGCTGCAAGCGAGCCATTTCGACGAAATCAATGTCTGGTAAAGGAGAGATTGCGTTAATTCGGGATAGAGCATCGGCAGGAATGTTGTCTTTTCCTTTTATATGGCGGATATCCGTGGTGAATTGTGCAATAAATTCAAGGTGGCGGGCTTCACGAGGGGACTGTTTCACTGTGGAAGCTGTAATGGCATGCGTGATGGGTAAATGATCAGTTACAACATGGAATTCCCGACCTTCTATGAAATAACGGAAGTGCTTAATAGCTAGATATATTGCTAGAAGTTCTCTACCAAATGCGCTGTACCTTGTTTCAGGCGGCTGGAACTTTTTAGAAAAGAAAGCTAATGGACGCCATTCGTTATCAATAAACTGTTGCAGCACGGCTCAGCTGTGAATCTGAGGCATAGTGTTGATCCTGTCGGCTGTGTCGATGGAAATATAAGTAACACGGAAGAAGCAAGGGCTTCTTTGATGGCGGTGAAAGGCATTAGTTCGCTTCGTCGTCAAATCTCCAGTGTAACAGAACGCAGCCGATCCTTTACGTGATGCTTAAGAAGTGCGTGAGAGGAAGAGAATTTTAAGCAGCAGACGGGACATGAGCGATGGTAAAAGTTACATGCCTAAGAAACGACGCAAGTTGACGCTGTTTGACGGGTTCTCGGAAGTCCACCACTGAATCGCTGCAATCACGATCCTCAGAGAGGACGTATCACTCGGCAGAGATTGTTTATGTCCGAGATCAAGGTTAGGATGAAACTCCGAATTCATTCAACATTTGGAAGAGTTGAATGCATAAGACCATTTCGGCTGTAGTCTGGTAAAAACTTGCCTGAGATGTGAAGTGTGTTCTTCTGGAGAACACTGGCAATCAATAAGTCGTCTATGTAGGCGAAGACGAAAGGCAAACCGCGTAATACTGAGTCTAGAAGACGTTGAAATGATTGACTAGCATTTCTTAAACCGAATGGCGTTCGAAGAAATTCGTAAAGACCGAAGGGAGTGATTATGGCAGTCTTATGGATGTCGTCCGGGTTCACAGGAATTTGAAAAAATGCGGAAATTAAGTCGATCTTTGAGAAGATAGTACAACCAGAGAGGTGGGATGTGAAATCCTGTAAATGAGGTACATTATAACGATCCGGGCGGGTGATCGCATTTAGGCAGCGATAGTCGCCGGTGGGGCGGTAGTCCCCATTAGGTTTGAGTACCATATGCAAGGGAGAGGCGTAATCGGACTTTGAAGGTCGGATAATGCCCTTCTCTAAGAGAGATTCAAACTCTAACTTTGCCGCTTTGAGTTTATCCGGTGCAAGACGTCGAGCGTGAGAGAATGGAGGTCTGCCGTAAGTTTCAATGTGATGAACGACATTGTGTTTCACAGGAGGAAACTTGGAGACTGGAGAAAGAAGCTCTGGAAAATCGGTAATTAATAATGATTCAAAAATATTATTAGATGGAGAGAGATGTATGCCACTGATGGATGCGGATGCACGGATACAAGCGGATGAAAAATGAGTCTCAAAATCAATGATGCGGCTGTGATTCAAGTCAACAAGAAGGTTGAAGTGTGACAGAAAGTCGGCACCTATTATTGGTAAAGTGACGTCGGCTATCGTGAAGTCCCATATAAAGTCACGACGGAACGAGAGTGTTAAATGGAGTCGTTTGGTACCATAAGTGTTGATGGTGGTGCCGTTGGCAGCGCGTAAAGAGCCGGATGCTTCTGGAGCATGAGTTTTCCCGAGGATGGAACGTGGAACAGCTGAGATTGAGCTCCCACTATCTACGAGGTAAGATAGTTTGGTGGAGGGATCGTAAACACAAAGTAGGTTTGACGCTTTTGAAACCACCCCGAGCGTATTTACGGAGTGGTGTTGGAGTTTAAATTCTCGAAAGTACAAGGCTTAAGACAAGACCGTGTTTGGTCTCCAAAACGTTGGTGATTTCTACATATACCCTGCTGGTTATGCGTCGGAAAGTGAACCAAGGCCTGAGAAGTAACTGGAGAAGAGGCGAACTGGCGTGAGGGAGTAGGTGAACGACGATATGAACGTCGTTGCATAGTTGGAGAGCGAGAGATATGACCGTAATTGTAAGCAGAATAAGTGTTTGAAGTATTGGGGGGAGGCTGGGGATATGAAGGAGGTTGTGAACAAGGATGATGAGAGGATTGAGGATGAGGATACTGTTGAGGTTGAGGATACTGTTGTTGAGGATAAGGAAGGGAAGGAGGAACGTAAGGATTAGGAACAGTGGAACGCGTTTCCAGTGTGCGAATTCTGTTAGTCAAATCCATGATAGTGTTCTGTAACACTTGAAGTTGGGACACAATATAAGCATTTTCAGTGGGCGGCGGTTGGCGAATTGCGTTAACAGACTCATTTACATGCGAAAGAGACGCTGGTGTTAGGTTAGTATTGCTGATGGAATCCGAGATATGCGAAACTTGTGAAGGTATGTCTGCAGTCGTAAGAGGTTTCGCTTTGCAAACTCGGTCGGCAAAGGTAGCAAGTTCTTGCAGTGAACAGTTGGGATCAACCGTTGCTAAGCGCAGCTGCATCTCTGTAGGAAGTTTCTGTAGGAAGAGATGACGTACAATATGTATACAGTTACCGACGGGAGGGCCGTCGAGCAGATTGAGCATGTCAGATAATAGAACTGACGGTAATCGATCGCCAAGAGAGCCACCAGTCAAAAGTTTTTTTACTTTTTCAGCATCTGTTTCTCCTAGACGGTTTAGGAGTTCTGTCTTAAGTTGGGTATAAGGTTGATTGTGAGAATGCAATGAAGGTAAAATGTCCTTCAGGCGCTGCAAAACGGGAACAGGTAATATATTTAAGAGTGCCCTAAAGCGGGCAAGTTCATTAGTTGACTCGAGCTGGAGCTCAAGTAGCGTAAATGTTAGGTCTAAATCATTGTTAACAAACTTTCCCGTATAAGCGTTAGGTGTTTCCCTGTCTGAAGCAGGCTGTTGCGATATCACATTGATGTTGTCGGTGTTTGCAGCATCAGGAGGAGACATAATTTATAAATATTAATAATGTAAGATTGTAAAAAAAATAAAAAAAATTTTGAAAAAAATAGCGAAATAAAATGTGCTAAAAAATGCAACTTACATACACTAAATATAAGGAATATAATGGTCAGAGACCAAAAGACGCACTAAATTATACAAATAAATATATAAATGGTGATAAAAATATATATGAGGCCGCTTTTACGGGCCGAAATAACGTAAAAATAATTAAATGAAAATGTGAAATGGACAGGAATTCGTCCTGTTATTTTTTTTTTAAAAAATTTTTATCGCAAAAAAAAAATGAATAATTATTTTTTAATTATATGAAAATGACAAGTTCGCTTCAGGATGTGGATGCTTGTGGATCCTTGTAGCTGTAGGAATGCCGGGATAGACGACGTCAGCACTCCGATCAAGACTCCAGGGTTACCACTATTACGTTTGGAGTAATATAAGAAGAAGGCTTGAGTGATAAAAACCAACGTTCTGGGTCGGAATCTATATTAACAGAATAATAAACACAATTAATATATTGAAAACAATTAACACACACAATACACACACAATAATAATAATAATAATAATAATAATAATAATAATAATAATAATAATAATAATAATAATAATAATAATAATAATAATAATAATAATAATAATAATAATAATAATAATAATATGATTACAATGTGAAATGTAAAAGTTACACATGAAAAATCCGTTCTCTATTAATAATTAACATTTTCTATCAAGGGGAGACTATTATATAATATTAATAATTTTGTGCGTAGGTTCTCTTATATGAACCAATAATATATAAAAAAAGTTACTTAAATCTAAATAAAATGTAATGCATAATAAAGAGTATAAATCACTGAATGTTTTTCACTAAATATCAAAATGCAGCAGAACACAAAATCAGATAGTATCACAAAATCAAATATGGTATACGAGAATTAGGTTTAGAAAATAACGTACAAATATCCTACCCTGTTCACGTTCGAGAAAAACTTGTGTATTAGATTGTCACGGCCTAAAATGCAACCAAAAGAATGAGCGGTGATTGCTAAATACTTTATAAGATGCGTTAGCACAATTATCTTTGATCACAATATGTAGTTTGTGAGTTTAAGAAGAGGAATTCACAATGCTGTTTGAGTGGAAGATGGCGGAGTCGTAGAAGCAAAGAAAACGAGATTTTGATCACGTGAGAGGTCGATCCGCAATATTCAAAAAGAAGAAAGCGGAAGGTGACAATATATATATATATATATATATAACCAAAATGTCCAAATTAAATAAAATTATTTCTATTTGCCAAATTATTTTTGTACATATCTAAGACTAATACATGCCTAATATTGTACATCTTTTTAAAATTTAAAGATTGAAAACAAATAAACCTTATGGCTTGTTGTCCTCTAATTGCGGAATTGAGGACTTAAATTGGCGGAATGATTTAGGTCATTCCGCTAACGGCAATTCCGCAACTTTTTTTTCAAATTATCGCAATCGTAATTCCGTAGTTGTTTTGGTAGTCGTAGAACCGGTGAATTTTGACGTGAAATTGCCCATCTCTGATTTTATATATATATATATATATATATATATATATATATATATACACACACACACACACAAAGAAAGAGGAGGAGAGGAGGCCGGAATCCAGGGAAGAAACGCCACTTTATTGTGACAACGCTTCAACTCTTCAACAACATCAAACATCCCTCTATTGAAGATGGTTCTCAAGACAACTACTTACCACCCTTCAAATTGGTGACCCTATCAGAGTGACATGTGCCAATGGGGAGGCACTACGAACATCAGCAAGCAACCATCAAATCAAGTTTCTTCTACTGGGCGCTACTCTGTTCGGTCATCCTGTGCCGCCTGTACCGTGCTTCTCACTGCAGGTGCGGACCAACTGCACGTAAGAGTACAGAGTGGTAGCCTTCTCAGTGACCTTAATGTGTGCACACCTGGTTCTCATCTGACAGCTGCTGCTCTACTAACCGACGTCTCCTTCCAGGTCCGGAGAGCGGAGTGTGCTTGCGGCATTGTCACTGGGGGGAGTTATGTAGCGTCTGAGGCAGGAGGCTGCTAGCCCCACTGAGGAAACCAAAGCAGCCTCCGGTAAGAAACGCCACTTTATTGTGACAACTCTTCAACTCTTCAACATCAAACATCCCGCTATTGAAGGTGGTTTCAAACAACGAATCCTTACCACCCTCAATATATATATATATATATATATATATATATATATATATATATATATATATATATATATATATATATATATATATATATATATATATATATATATATATATAGTATATATATATATATATATATATATAGTGAGAGTATATATATATATATATATATATATGATAATAGTAGTGTAGAAGGCCATTTAAATATAATAAAATAATAATGAAGAATAATGGAAACGAAAATCGTAGCTCTCTTCAGAAAAGTTTCAGCCTCCTCAAAAGCTGTTAAAACTCCCATAGACTTTTCACTTTTGATCCATCAAGGTTATCTCATTTCAGGAGTGGGTCCATTCTTTGCTTCGGGCTAAGCCCAATTTTCATCCCTCCCTAAAAATGGACATGAAATTCGAAATTTTCAGCCGATTTTGACCATATAAACACCAAACAGTAGCTTTTTTCTTTTTACCTCTAAAACGTCGTATTCGAGTGTTTTTCTGAGTCATTGTTTTGGTATAGGTTTATTACTTGCTTGAAACCTCCCGTTCATTTTCTGAAATGACTTCAAACTTGAAAATACAAAGATTGAATTCATGTATTCAAAACTGTGTGGTCCATTGGCACCCTCATCTAATGTGTGGATTTATTGCTGATTTCCTTAATTATCATTTTGGGTTTTGAAATTAAAAATTGTTCTTTTTTATTTTTGTATTTCTGTTTATTTCAAAACCACATGCATTGTCAGGACATTTGTAGTCGGGGAGATGCACATTTCTTACTTAGATAATTTCTTTGTATATGCAGTAGTTTGGGATTTTTTCTTGGAACAAATTTTCCAAAAAACATTTTTTTTGGAAATTAAAATTTTTTTTTTTTTTGTATACAAAAAAATTTTTTAAGTAAAAAAGATGTATCTCATCCGACTATACAAGCCCTGAAAATTTACGTTGATCGATAAGTAGAATAAAATATATCTATTTCACTTTTTTTGAGCGAATAAACTTTGAAAAAGTGAAATATTGATATAATTTTTTTCATTTATCCGATCAACATCAAATTTTCGAAGCTTAAATAATTTTTTAAACTTAGATAATTTTTTTTGTATACTTAAAGAAATTTTTTTAAAAATTTTCAAAAAATTTTTTTTTGGAAAATTTGTTTCAAGAAAAAATCTCAAACTACTGCATATACAAAGAAATTATCTAAGTAAGAAATGTGCCTCTCCCCCGACTACAAATGTCCTGAAAATTTCATGCAGATCGGATAAACAGGAAAAAAAAATATCCCAATTTTTCAATTTCAAAACCCAAAAATAGTAGATTTTGAGAATCGAAAAATGCTCAGATATGGGATCAAATATCAAAATTCCCCTGCTACACTTTTTAGATAATAGTCCAATCTTTGTATTTTTCAAGTTTGAAGTCATTTCGAAAAATAGTTTAGGAGGAGTTTCGACAAATGTCAAAAACCTAGATTTTCAAAAATTGAAAATACCAAAACAATGACTACAGACACAGAAAACACTCGAATGACGTATTAGGAAAAAAAACTACAGTTTGGTGTTTATATGGTCAAAATCGGCTGAAAATTTTTAATTTTATGTCCACTTTTAGGGGGGGGGGGAAATTGGGCTCAGCCCGAAGCAATAATTGGACCCTCCCCTTCAGGCCCTCTAGTTCAGGTTATGATAAATTTGTTAGGTATACGCAGAGAAAATTTATGTAGAATTAACAAACCTTATCATAACCTGAACTGAACTAGGATGTATTCTCTGCTTCTAATTTGAGTCTACCTAATTTTTGACATATTGACTTAGGTGTTCCTATGCAAAAAGTTTAAACTTTGAGAGGCTCTAACTTTTTTTCTAAAGACTTAAATCATTTTCGTTTTTTTGATAATAGTAGAGCAGAGGGGTGTCACCCCCGATTTTTATGAAAATCACATGATATACTCTAAAAAAAATAATAATGAAGAATAGTGAAAACGAAAATCGGTGGTCTCTTTAGGAAAAAAAGTTGTTATACTCCCATAGACTTTTCATTCTGATCCATCATTTCAGGCCCTCTAGTTCAGGTTATAATAAGTTTTGTTAGGTATAGACAAAGAAAATCTATGTATAATTAACAAATCTTATTATAACCTGAACTAGGATGGCCCTAAAATGAGCACGAGGCCCAATAATTTTATTTTATAAGAAAGCCTATGTGAAAGTTTTAAACTTTGAGAGGCTGAAACTTTTTTTCCTAAAGACAAATCATTTTCGTTTTTTAAGCTTCATTATTATTTTTTTTTTAGAATATATCCTGTGATTTAATTTTTGTTTTTATATAAAATTCCAATGGTGTTTTTAACAACTTTTGAAGTATGTAACTTTTTTTTCCTAAGGAGACCGACTGATTTTCGTTTTCACTATTCTCATTATTATTTTTTTAGAGTCATCCTGTGTTTCATTAAAATCGGGGGTGACACACCACTGGTTTACTATTAGCCTATTACAGTTTTTTTTAAACTTCATTATTATTTTTTAGAGTATATCCTGTAATTTTTAATTTTTTTTAAATAAGAAAATCGTATGAGATTTTTAACAACTTTGACAGGTTGTAACTTTTTTTTTATTTATCTTTTTTCATTAAAAAAACAAATTTTTTTCGTTTTCTTTATTTTTCATTATTATTTTTTTGGAGTATATCCTGTGATTTTTATAAAAATTGGGGTGACACCCCTCTGCACTACTAATACCGTATTGGTGGTTTCACTTGCCTTGAACTCGTGATAGCCGAGGAGAATTTGTCTCCCGTAGGGACGGCATAATGCCCTTACGTTGGTGGGGTCGCTCTCAAAAACAAAACAAAACAAAAAGGAATGTTCGCTCGTTGGTTCTACACTAAGATTTGCAAAATTGCCCGAGCTGGTGGCTGCAACGAAAACTAAATCAAGTAAAATCAAGTAAGTAAGTACACTAAGATTACTAATTTTACTACATCACTTATATTCTTCTTTTAAGACGCAAAGATAATATTTTTCAATTTGCGTGGACGTTATATATTAGATTATGTTTATACTCTGTTTATTCTGCATTAAAAAAAAAAAAAAAAATTCCACATTAATCGGAATTTATTTGCGATGTTTAATGGAACGCATTCTCATTAATTAGCGGCTTCCTTCAAACGTAGATTGTCCCGTCCATTCTTGCTCTTGAAAGACTGTGATATTGGTCTAGGAAGATATTTACTATTTTACTTATATATTTTCAGTATTTTATCTGTTGGAAAATGTGTGGGAAAAGGATCTCAAATTTAAGTATCCAAAGAATAATGTTAGTTTTATTTTCAAAGATATTCTTAGTGATAAAAATTGATGGTAGTGGTGGTGCTTGAGCCAAGGTATGATTGTGGTAGTGCTGAAACCATGGTAATAGTCAAGTTCAACAGATTCTGACGAAATATTTCCAATAATCGTTTTTATTTTGTTTATATATATATATATATATATATATATATATTATATATATATATATATATGATATATATATATATATATATATATATATATATAATATATATATATATATATATATAATATTATATAATATATATATATTATATATATAATTTAGGGGTGTACGAGAAAATGAATTTTCAGTTCCAGCCGGAACCAGAATTAGCCAGAATCACAAAAAAAATTCTGGCCGGAACCGGAATTTCTTATGAACTTTCCTTTAACTATAAAGAAATGTAATAAAAAAATATTTTATATAACTTTCAACATAAAATCTTATATTTAATACAACTCCACTTCATGAATATATATGGAAAATCATCATTGAAGAGAATATCTGGAAGTCCAAAAATTTTAATAGTAAAAGGGAGAGTCTTGTATTTTCTGGAACAGGGGAAACCACAAAGGAGCAATAGATCAAGCGTGAGATAAGTGAGTTTTGAGGAGAGTTTCTCCTCAAAAAAGATTTGGCTTATCAATGACCTCAAATCACAGAAAATAATGAATGGTAATTGTTACCCAGAGGGTTGTCACCCCCGATTTTTATGAAAATCACAGGATATACTCTAAAAAAATAATAATGAAGAATAGTGAAAACGAAAATTGTCGCTCTCTTTAGGAAAAAAAGTTACAACTTCTCAAAGTTGTTAAAAATCCCATAGGACTTTTAATTTGACGATCCAGGTTAGGTCTCATTTCAGGCCCTCTAAGTCAGGTTATGATAAGTTTTGTTAGGTATACACCAAGAAAATCTATATAGAATTAACAAATCTTATATAACCTGAACTAGGATGGCCCTAAAACGAGCACGAGGCCCACTAATTTTTATTATAAGAAAGTCTATGGGAAAATTTTTAAATTTCAGAGGCTGTAACTTTTTTTCCTAAAGAGACTGCCGATTTTCGCTTTCACTATTCTCATTATCTATTTTTTTTAGAGTATATCTGAATTTTCAAAAAAAATTTTTGTTTTTTTTAATAACAAATTCTATGGGTTTTTTTACAACTTTGAGCTGTAAGATTTTTTCCCTAAGAGAGGCGCGATTTTCGTTTTCACTATTCCTTATTATTATTTTTAGAGTATATCCTGTGATTTTCATAAAAATCGGGGGTGACAATACAACCCTCTGGGTAACAATTACCTAATAAATTTATTGCAATGAGTAACCAGCTATTCACAGTCACAGAAGAGAAGGGATTCATAGAACTTATTTCCCATCTAACCAAAATATCTTATTCTAGTAGAAAATATTTTGTAGAGAAAATGTTACCAACTTCAATGGAAGTGAGCATCAGCAGTATTCGAGAAGTTATCTGAAGGCTGATTCAGAATATCATTTATACTGATATATAGAGAGCTATAATATCAAATTACTCTTTATTTTTAACTGCACTCTGGCTTACCAGGGAGTTTGAAAAAATGGACTGTGTACTTCATGTATTTCCCAGGTTCTCATTCTGGAAATAAAATCACTATGAGTTTTGAAATTACCATGAATAATTGGGAAATTCCTCCTAAAATAATTCATTTTATCCTTCGAGAATCGAGATGGAGCATATAACATGAAACTTAGAACTGATTTAGCAGGATACCCAATTTTTCTTGTTTTATTCATAAAGCTTCAATTTATTAAAGATGCCTTATTTTCTCAAGGAACAGTGTGATTTAATAAAGAAAAGTAGGAATAATTTGTACACATTTCAATCATTCAGTTTTTTAAGCTTATGAACTTAAAAGAATACAAAAGACTTGGATCCACATCTTGCAAGCCACTTATGCCAATTCAAGATGTTAATATAAGGTGGAATAGCATATATTTGATTCTAGAAAGAATTGAATGTTTGAAAAGACCTCTGCAAGTTTATATTATAGAACAACCAATCATTTAAGCTTTGACTACTAATAAATGGCAAATACTTGAAAAAATTCTAAGAGTTTTGCAACCATTTCTCATGGTTACGGAAACTATAAGGCAAAATCAATTATATTACTCAATTATTCCCTACAATATTTGAGTTCTCCAAGCATATCTCTCAACTCTGAGGATGACAGCAAGAGAATAAAGAAGAGCTGAAGGAGGCATTAGAGTTTAGATTTATGAATAAAAAGGAAGAGAAAGGATCAATAGACATGTATCAAAACAAGATAATTGTTTTAAATACTGTAGTAGACCCAAGATACTAACTGAATTTATTTTCTAGTGAAATAAGAGAAGAGAGTTGAGTAGAAAATGGATGCTTGAAGAAATATGCAAATAATTGAAGGTAGAAAGTGATAATAGTAGTAGCAGTTCAGAAGAAGTTTCAGGCGATGAGTCATTTTCAAAAACGAGCATTATCTACAATAAACTTAAATTTGCCAAGTACCTCAAAATCATCAGGAGTATTAAGAAAGAAATTACTGCAAAGTTAATAGTTAGTTTTTATAAGTTTGAAGAAAGTGAAAGCGGCAGCAAATTAGTTAGTGTAAAAAGGAAAAAAAGAAAAATCAACTAGCTCTTCAAAGGTGAAATTCTTAAAAGAAATAGAAATTTTTTTACGAGAAATCATTTCTATCTGGAAAAGAAGGAATTCTATTGGTGGAAAGTGAACAACAGTTAAATTCCAAACATAGCATACTAGCCAAAATTACTCTCTTTCAGTCTCTCATATATCGAGAAATTATTTCCATTTTTAGAAGCAGTTAATTATTTGAGGAAAATGTTTAAATACTGCCCAATACTAGTGAACAGTTTTTCTTTAGCTTCCCACAATTCAGTAATATTTTCAAAAGTGTTTTAACGAAAGCTATATATATATATATATATATATACTATATATCTATTATTATATATAGATATATATATATATATATATATATATATATAATATATATATATATAATACGGTATATACGGTATATATATATATATTATATATATATAATTATATATCATATTATATATATATATATATATATATATATATAGTATAATATAATATAATATATATATATATATATATATATATATTAATATATAATATATATTTTAATCTATATATATTATATATATATATATATATATATAGGACAATGTTTACTTTCTTACCTATCAAATCGAGTACATTTGAAATATCGAAATATTTGAAATATCAATACATTTGAAATATTGAAAAGAAGCCAGGGAAAATGATAAATTTACGACGTTTAATTTTAAATTTGTAAAGCAACTTTTTATATATATATATATATTATATAATATATTATATATATATAAATATATATATATATATATATATATATATATATATATATATATATATATATTTATAATATACTATATATATATATATATATAATATATAGTGGTTGGGATTAAAAAAAAACGTTCGTTTTTTTAAAAAAAAACACGTTTTTTTTTAAAAAAAGACAAGGCCAAAATTTTTGGTTTTTTTTAAATTACTTATTTTTCATATATATCAAGTCTTTTTAGGGTATTTAGCATTAAAATACATTAAATACAATATGTTAAAAGAGGTATACAAAATATAAAGTAGAGTTTAATACTTAATAAAGTTTTATTAGTGCTCTAGGGCATATAATTATTAACATTTCACACATGATCTAATTATATCTATATATATATAATATATATATATATATATATATAATATATATATATATATATATAATAATATATATATTGAATATTATATATATATATATATATATATACTGTATAGCGTCGGGCGGGGTGACAGGGCCGGATCTTTAGGAGGGGTGATTCGTCACTCTAAATAAAATAAAAATATAAAACAAAAATATTTTTTTTTTCGCTATTTATAGCCCACGCGTAGTATACCAAGTTTTATTTAGATCATCTTTAAATCTAGAAAGTTTTTATATTTTTAAAAAAGGATGTTAGAAATTAGGGTACAAAATGTCCTTCAATAGAATTCACTTTGAAAAATGTGAGTTTTTTAACTTGTTATAAAAATGAAAAATTGTGGATCGATTTTAATAATTTTTTCAGTGGATACACTCGAGTATGTTAGCTTTAAACTGGCAAAGTAAATTTTTTGATCCAAGCAGTATTAGTGGCAAAAAAACGGGGCCTAACTTGGTCCGATTCACCCGCCGTAAAAATTGATGGAGGGGTGGCTCGGACCACCATTGTTTTTCTATTTTACGTATTTTATTGACATTTTATTACGTATAATTAATTTAAATGTTATAAAAAGTTACTTATATTACTTGTGAAAATTTGAAAAAATGAAATTTCTTTAATAAAAAAACGAGTTCAAAAAAGTGTCAAAATTTTTGGGCAGAAGAGGGGTGAATCGGACCACCTTATTTATATTCGTTTTAATTATCATTATTGACCATTTTTATTACTTATTAACGAATTTTAATACTGAATAATAATTATTATTTAGTAAAAATTAAAATATAAATTGAAATTAATACGTAAAAGCAATTTACAACAGATGGTCCCGAGTCAACCCGCCCAATGGTGGTCCGCTTCAACCCTCCACGGTCAGGCTGACTCGGCGCGTTATTCAAACTTAATAAAATGTTATTATTAGAATTACATTATATATTTTTTTGTGTGCTTATGCCCGACTATAGGCCGTGATTTACAAAAAAAAAAAATTCCAAAAAGTGCATTAGGGGAGAGTCAGGAGACGAAGTTATACCTAAAAGTGGTCAAGTCACCACCCGACGCTATTAATATATATATATAATATATTATATATATATATATATATATATATATATTATTATATATATATACTATATATATATATATATATAATTATATATATTCTTCATCTACCTTTTTCTCTCCCCAAGACTGTGGTAAGGTGCGTACAAGCATCAGAAAAGAAAAGCAGTAGAAGAATATGACAAAAGTTCGAAAAGAAAGCCCAGCTTTACCCCCCTCTGTACCATTAATAAGTAAGGACTCGTTGCAGTCAGAAATCCACCCTAGAGCTTCACGGGCCTGCGACGGACCCTCACTATGGTACAATGTTCAGTGTAAAGGTTCAATCCTTGACCCAGGTGGGCATAACATACGCCTCACCAAACCCGCCATTCTCTCTTATTATCACTTTATTCTCGCCTCTGCAACTCACATTTCTCCTTCAAATTCGTTTACTGACTCAATCCATTTTTTCTTTGATCTCCCAGCCGGTCTCCCAACACACTCCCACTATACATCCGCTTAAATAACCGACTATCATTCAATCCTTTCCACATGACAAACCATTCAACATACTTTCATTTATTCTCTGTTTACCCCTTTCTCAACACCACACAACTCTCCAATATGTTCATTCCTCATTTTATCAATTCTTCTCACACCTAGCATGCCCCTAAGATTGTCCATCTGAACACATTGAACTTTAAGATCTATACTTCTTATTCCAGTCCATAGTCTCACTACTATACATAAACACAGTAACAACATACCGTCATGTAAGACCCTACCGCACTCAAGACTTAGTCGTTTTACATTCACCAATGATTTAATTGCACAGCCACCTTCCTGCCATTCACAACTTCCTACTAACTCTGCATCATCCGTTCTTCTCATCCAACATATCCCTAAATATTTAAACTCAGACATTGTTCAGCTGCCACATCTAACATAATTCACACTGAGGATGTCCTCACTCACAACCCTAACCTTATTCTTATCTACGTTTACTTTCAAACCCTCATTTTACACACCTGCCAAATCTCCTCTACCAATCTCTCAAACTCTTCAGTTCGCACAAAACCAATCATCCGCATATAATTAGGTAGGGCACCTCCACTCATCTCCATTCTCTCTCATTCCAACACCATTTCCTGTCACGCCAACCTTCAATTCTTCATAACCTCATCCATATACAAATTGAATAACAAGGAGATATAACACAACCTTGTCTCAGCTCCGCTATTAATACTAAACTAATCACTTTTCTGACACCTTTTTTCTTACACACGCTTCACTATCAGCATACATACTTTGATTCCATTCAGAAGCCTATTCACCAACACTATATATCACTAACACCTGCCATAGACCTCCCCTTAATCCTATCATACTCTTGTTGCAAATAAATAAAACTAAATACAATTTATTCTTCTCTCCCTCACTTTCTCTATCATTTGCTTCAATGTAAAGATTTGATCCATACACAATCCTCTACTACTCCTACCACACCTTGTTTCTTCACCAATCAGTCTTCAGTCACTCGGCGCAATCTTTCGACCAAAACACCATATATCTTCCCTACAACTCAATAAACTAAATACCCTATAATTCTACAGTTTTCCCTTTATCTCCTTACCCTCTATATAAGGGTACTATTACTGTCTCCTCAATCTCGAAACTATCTCCATAAACCTTATTACCACAACCTTCAAAGATCAAATCAATCCATCTGCTCCGTTCTTGATCATTTCACAGTAATTTTTCATCTATACTGCAGATTTACCATTCTCACTTTCTCAACTCTACCTTTCTCCTCTTGCAATACCTCATCCAAAATACAATTCCTTCTTGCACCATCAACCCACACACAGTCATTATCACCTCTCATTTACTTGCCCAAATTATACAATTTCAAAGTGTTCTTTCCACACTGCACTCACATCCATTTCATCAGTTACAAAAACCATCCTATTCCATTATTCTGAGCAGGTCCTTATTCTAATCTTAACCTTTCGGCTCTTCCTTCAGAAGAGATTCTATTCCTGTATGTCCATTCATCTTCTTCGAAACTGTTCATTTACCTCTTTTTTCTCTTACGTATGCTCTTTAGCATTCTCTTTTTTCCTCTTCTATATTCCCAAGCATCTTTCTTTGAAACTTCATCATTTGCTTTAGTACATTCAACCACGTTTTTTTACTTTTAACCGCTTGCATCACCTCTTGCATCACCACTCACTGTTGTCATTCTTACTTCCTACTTTAGCACACCCACATACTTCTTTTGCACTGCTTACAATTGCTTCCTTCATTTGCTTCCAGTTTTATTCAGTTTCAACTTGTTCACATTCAACTGATTTTTACTTGCGCGCGTTCTTACTCTTATCCTTATTACCTTGTTCAGTAAACTTCTCATTTACCCACTTCCTTGCGTATCACCTTCCTCTCCATCAGTCCCCACTAACTTAATTTTACATAGAACAACATAATGATCCGCTAATCCCATTCCTAAACCCTCACTGATTTTAACATCACATTACTTCACATGCTCCTTTCACGCAACAAAAATAAATCATAACTTTTCACTTCGATACCACCTCTATACACCAACTCTAGTGTACTTATGGAACTCTTGTGTTTAAGAAAGTATTACTTACACACATACTCTGCCTCACAGAAATCAATCACCTTCTACCATTCTCATTTCCTCCTGACTACCAAACCACCTGTTATACCATCCTTTTTTTGGATCATATATATATATATATATATATACTATATTTATATATATAATATATATATATATATATATATTATATATAATATATATATACTATAATATATATATATATATACTATATATATATATATATATATATATATATTATATAATAATATATATATATATATATATATATAATTTATATATATATCATATTATATATATATTGCACACTGTATATATAAAATCCGTATTAAAAGTCAATATTTAGGCCTAGAAGGGGTATTGGTACTATTAAATTTAAACATCTTTAAATTGTCGCAGCAGCATATAATTTAGTATAGGCAAAATTATCCATGGGGCTTACAATAAAATGTTTTTTTTTCAAAAAAAAGAACAAATTAAAAAAAACTCGTTTTTTTTCCACAACACTATATTAATATATATATATATATATATATCTTATATATATATATATCTATATATACTATATATATATTAGGGATGGGCGGTATCCAGCACTATCCAGTATCCGCTATCCGGCCAAGTTTTTTGCTATCGGTATCCGGCAGATATGTTATCGCCCCCCGGATAACGGATAATTACTTTCCGCTAATAGGTTCTATCCTCGTTTGGGAAATATTCCAAATAATTTGAAAAATATATATCATATATTATATTACTATATATCATATATATATATATATTATATAATTTATATATATATACTATATATATATATATAATATATATATATAATATATTATATATATATATATATATATATTAATATTAATAAATATATATATATATATATTTATAAAATTAAATAATAAAAAAAATCTAAATAAATTTTATTTTATGATATATATAAAATTCAGTAAATATATTTGTATATATAATATATATATTAGCTGTCATCAGTGGGACATTTAGAAGCCGTTTCTTTGTTATTTTATTCATCATTTATGTTGACTGTACAATAAAATTTATCTGAAATTTGGTGGGGACACGTTTAAATTATGGTAAAAATATGGTAATATTAAAATATTAATAATATATTATAAAAATATTAAAATATAGGGTAAAAAATATGATATATTTATAATGGAATTAAGCTACTAAGACACATGTTAATGCACAATTTTTACCACCATAATTTTATTCTCACGTTTAAGTATGTAATTAATAAATAGTAATTACCACTGCTTATTTAACGTGTTTAAGCATTGTATTATTTTCCAGTATATACGCACATTCTCAGATTTTATAATAAAAAAAAAAAACACGAATTTATTCTCATTGGTTACCAGCCTTCAGTGATAAAATATTAAAATCAGAGCAAATGTCGGGCAAAAACTGATAAAAATGCAATGTTGGCAAATAATATAGTCTGCTATAAGCAAAGGGTGTACGACATAAATGGTCAAATATCGATTATAACTTTTATAGGACAATCGACCGCACTAATATTATCGATACTGCAGAGTCGGTCGATTATAGAAACACTCAAATATCATTTATAATATTGATAATTTTACATCAAAAAAAAGAAACCTCTTTAAAACATGATCCTTTGAGAAGAAAAAAAAAACAAAAAAAAAAAAACGATTTTTTCGGTGTTGCTATCAAACGTACAAAGATGGCCAACGTGTAAAAATTTTTGGACTATAAATTTGCATTCCACTGAAACTCCACAATTCTTTTTGGTAGTCCTCTAACTGCGGATGATTTAGGCATTCCGCTAACTGCATTCCACAACATTTTTAAATTATGCAATTGCAATTCCTCATTTATTTTGGGTATTCCGCATTGCGGATTGCTGACTTAAATTGCGGAACGTCCACTCTGAGATATTATATATATATCTATATTTATATATATATTATATATATATATATATATATATATAATTATATTATATAATATATTATATATATATATATAATATATTTATATATATATATTATATATATATAATATATATATATAATTATTAGCTATTATATATATATATATATAATTATATATATATATATATAATATATTATAATATATATATATATATATATATATATATATATATTATATATATATATATAATATATATATTATAATATATATTATATATATGGTGCACCTCAGTTAGATGTCCATGTATATCAAAAAAAACTATGATAAGCTTACGTAAAAAACTGAATTGCTTTTTGAAATCTGCCGCACATTGTATGGAGGAATAATGAAGAAAGAATAAAAAGAGAGATAATAATAATAATAATCAATAAATAATAAATGAGAAGGAATAATAGTGAGATAAAAACAGTAATAATAGATAATAATACTCTCGTCCCCCAAATTTTCGCGTTCCAAAGTCATGAGTCCCCCAATATTTTCTTTTCAATGTTAAGGCGAACATACGCGCACGCGCACATACACACACACATACACACACACACACACACACACTCTCTATGATAGATGTTCTAGAAAAATTAAATTTTTTTTGATGACCTGACCTGAACCCTAACCTAAACATATGCATTTTAATTTTTTAATTTAATTTACCTTTAATTTTTATTTTTTATTTTTTTATTTTGCATTATTTTTAGTTTCCCTAAAGTATTGAAAAGATATAAGGAAAACGTTTATTTTTTATGGGTATGTTTAA
>JABUQX010078004.1:30000-32500 GCA_015478945.1 Trachelipus rathkii
GGTCCACATGGGGCTATTCGACGGCACTAGGGGCAATTCGGTCCAGTGGCTCAAAATAGTCTTTACAATGTAAAATATATCTTTAAAGATGTAAAATAATGTGATTTTATGTCTTAGGTATTAATTTTTTATGAAACCTTTAATTTAAGTCCATTAATTTTGTGATTTTATTTTTTTTCTGAGCACTATAAAAATCGGGTAAATTTTAGGCTATTGCTAAGAATCATACAGGTCAAAATAATTGTACTACATTATTGGTACCAAGATATAGTACTTAAAAATAGGTTCATAACCTTAATGCAATCGTTGGAGTCATTCAGGCAAGAGATAAAATTATGTTTTATTATAAAAATTGTAACATGGGGCAATTCGGTCCAGGTTTAAAAATTTGCGTGGGCAATTCGGTCCCTCATTTATTCATTAATTAATTTTTTTATACTCTTTTACAAAAAGATGTCAGAATTAATGTTTAAAATATTTTTTACACTTTTACAGCAAGATAGGTAAGTAAAGTTTTTCATAGGCCTAATTAACTTGTACAATTTTTTTCAGCAAGATGGTTACACTTACGCAAAAGTAACACGGCAGGGATAACACAAGGAGATACTCTGATGATGATGTTGCCAGACCCTTAAGCCGTTTTCGTTTTTGATTGGTTCTTAAAAACGTATAATCTAAAACGCTGAGTTATGCATTCGTTTTTGGTCAAATTAGTGTTTGCGTTCGTTTTTGTCAAACAGCGCACAAATCGTAAAGAAACGCTCAACCAATCGTAAGAATTTTTTCCTTAATCTGTGGCAATATAAAATAAAAAGAATTGCAACCTACAGAATTAATTACATTACAGTTCGTTTTGTCAAACAGTGCAAAATCGTAAAAAAAACTTCAAACGTAAAGAATTTTCCTAATTCTGTGTAATGATAAATACAAAAAGAAGAAATTCCTTACGTTTTGTGAGCATTTTTTTTACGATTTTGCGTTTGACAAAAACGAACGCAAACTCGACTATTTTACTTAGTTTCTCAAACCAATTTCTTAAATAATATTGTAAATACATTATGTTAAAAGAGACTAAAAATTTGAGCTTGCATTCATTTTTGTCAAACAGCGTTTGCGTTCATTTTTTGTCAAACATCGAAAATCGTAAAAAAGCTCACCAAACGTAAAGAATTTCCTTAATTCTGTTAATATAGAATAAAAGGGAAATAGCAACCTAACAGAATTAAGATTCCTTACGTTAGGCGAGCCTTTTTTTACGATTTTGGCAGTTTAAAAACGAACGCAAACTCGAACATTTTATTACGTTTCGAACCAATTCTTTAAAAATAAATATTGTAAATACATTTATGTTTTTAAAAGAACTAACCTTATGTTTAAATGAACAACCTGACTTATCATAGTTTATAAAATAAAACACTTAATGAGGAATCTATGGGGGGATGAAAATTGAAGTGGACCGAATTGCCCCGCCCCCCAAAATCGTGGGGCATTCGGTCCATGTTACTTATCGGCTTCTAACATTAATCTATATTATATATACCAATACAATTATACTAATTCTACTCCTAAGGATATATTAAATAAAAAAAAAATTCAAAAAAAAAAAAAATAAAGTCTCCATAAACCTTAGCATTTTTTGAGTACCCCTGATTTTGGACCGAATTGCTCCATTTTATGTATTATACTTATATATATATATATAATTTATATATAATATATATATATATAATATATATATATATTATATAATATATATAATAGTATATATAATATATATATATATTATATATATATATATACGGTATTATATTATATATATATATATAATATATATATATATATATATATACTATATATATATATATATATATATATATATATATATATATATATATAAATATATATTATAATAAAAAAAAAAAAATATATATATATATATACTGGTATATATATATTATATATTATATATATATAATATATATATATATATATATTATATATATATATATATATAATACATATATATATATATATATATATATTATATATATATATATTTATATATATATATATTATTATATAATATATATATATAATATGTTGAAAACCTTAAATGCCCTCATGTTTTATTTTGTTTTTCATAGAGTTTAGAATTCATTTGTTCAGAATGAACATGTTGGATACAAAAAGTTTTGTCTATATAGTTATATATTTCGAAAGTCATTCTGAAACACTTTTTATCTTATCCTTTTATTTATTGAAATCATTAATAAGTTACCTCATGTTACTAATGTGTTTATATCTATTTGTTTTAGTCATTGTATTAATATTTACATTTGTTGATCCTGAGTTTTTATGTAATGTTTAAAATCAATGGAAATCTGAAATTTACATTGTCCCCACAATCAATTAAGCAAATTAAGCAAATAGCCCGTATGCTTTAATATTCGTTGAAGTCACCACCTGTGGATTAAGAAGTCATCTGTTAAAGTTCTAAAAA
>JABUQX010078005.1:0-7500 GCA_015478945.1 Trachelipus rathkii
AGTCAGCTTCAACAGGGTTTAGGAATACAGATGTTATTTCTGTATGCTATAAAGACTGTTCCTGCTTTATGTTTGGCTAATGTTTTAGTGATGTGTGGGATTGAGGTTAATATAATTCACTATTTGTCGTAAACTGATAATTTTAAGTCACCACTGACAGCAATTTTTGGTGTCCGTTCAGGTAGTTCGACCGAATTCGACCTTTCACATTCTCGAGAGTGAAAACTACGATACTTAAGAGGAAAGAAAAACTTGCTGTTAATCCACTGGAGTCACCGTGAAGTATATATATATTATATATATATATATTATATAGTATATACTATATTAAATATATATATAATAATATATATTATATATATATATATATATATATATATATATATAATATATTATATGTATATATATCGAATTGCTGACTATATATAATATTATATATATAATATATATATATTAACTATATATATATATATATATTATATATATATATCTATATTATAATATATTATATATATATATATTATAATATATATAGTATAATATAGCCTATATATATATATAACTGCATGAAAACTGAACACATTTTGAATCAGCGAACATTTTAATGGCAGGAAAATGAAGAAGAAATAAATGAAGGGCGATAAAAAAATATAATAAATATGTTTTGAGGGAAAATTCTCGCGTTCCCCAAATTTCTGAGACATGAGCCGCCCAATATTTTAGGCTCGCCAGATACTCTTGAAAAGTGCGACGCTATTAAGATGGAATTTGAAAAAATTATTATTTTTTTTATTTATTATGTTATTATTTATTATTTTTATTATTAACAGAGGGTTAATCTAAGGGGCTTCTAATTTTTAAAGTATTAAACACGGATATTTTTTAATTTAATTATACAAAAAATTTAAAAAATCATGATTTTAAAGTTAACCCTTAAGCTATTGAACTCGCTCTCGCAAAAACGTAATATTTTTATGGGTAACATGTTTAAATTAAGATTACAAACGTAAGATGATGTCTTAGTTTTTGGAGTTATTTATTAAAATTAATAATTATTAAAAAAGTTTTGTTTTGTTTCCTGCATTAAAATGTTCGCTGATTTCAAAAATGTATTCAAGTTTTTTGGTGGCTATCCTAGTTTTTAGATACAGGTGTCAGCTAATTGGGATCTGCATAATATATATTATTATATATTATTATTTAATTTTATATATAACATATTAAATATAATCTAAATATATCTATATATATATATATATATATATATATATATATATATATATATATATATAGAAAATATATATATATTATATATATATTATCTAACTATAATATATTTCCAATATATAGGAAAAAGTTACTTACAAAGGAGATAACTTAATATTTCAAAATACTAAAAGTATGTTTATGATAAAGAAAGTTTTAAATAAAAATGTACGTTTTCATGTGCGGATATTGATGTTACAAGTAAAATTAAAATTTATTTGTCACTTTTCTACCAATCTAAGGAGTCTGTCTAGATATTTATAATACGGGAGAGGCGTTTTGCGTCCGTTTTCTATGGATTATCTTCTTCATTTTTTGGATAACTTTTGAAAATATATGTTTAATATGTGAAATTGACTTATATTTATTTCATTTTTTTTTAAATCGTAAGAAATTAATTTGGTACAAGTCTAAATGAAGAGGGGTATATTTAGATCAACGAAAAAGATAAAAATTTTAATAAATTTTAAGGTTTTATGTAGATTATACAGGCGTAAAAATAAATAAATAATATTGATAATGCTTAACTATATATATATATATACTTATACTATATATAATATATATATATATATATATATATATATAGTATATTTATATATTATATATTATATATATATATATATAGTATATATATATGATATATATATATATATATCACTATATGAAATACAAAATTGTAATGAATATATTATAATATTATATATATATTATATATTTACATTTATATAATATATATATATTTTATATATATATATATTATATTATTATATATATATATATATATATATTATATATATATATATATATATATAATATTATACCGTATATATATATATATAGTATATATATATATTATATATATATATACTATATATATATATTATATATATATATATCTATTATATATATATAACTATAATATATACAATTTACTTTATTATTTTAAAACGAAAGCAATTACCATAGTTAGGACCGAGAAGATTATACGTGAGTCGGGGTCTCTCGCCGTTCGTGGACGACGGGGGGACTTATGTCCCCCCTCCTGTATACCCCCCGTCCGCTCGAGTCCCATAAATATTGAAAAACCTCTAATTTAGACTTGTGCCATTAATTTACCCTTTACTTAATCCTAACCTGACCTGAACTGACCTGACCTGACCTGACAAAAAAAAAATCATTTTTGCAACCTAGAACATTATTTATGATCATAGAGCTACCTGCAGAAAATTTTTTTTTGATCCGGGCTCCCGTTCCGTGTGTCGTTAAGTTAATTTGTCCTATATTATATATATATATATATATATAATATATATATATATTAGATATATATATATTATAATATATATATATATATATATTATATATATATATATATATATATATATTATATATTATATATATATATATATATATATATTATATAGTTAGAGGTTTCAGAATTGGCATGGTTTTCACAATTTACATTATGAACAAACAGTTGATAGAAATCGTTTCAGTGAAATTGTCCTTAGGCATTCGTACCAAAATATGAAACAAACGATTTGCAGCATCATTTCTTCTTTTGTGTTGTGTAGGGTTTTGTGTGTGTGGACGCGCCGCGCGTTTGTGTTGTGTGTGTGCGTCGCGGAAAGAAGAATTTGAGAATTCTAGCTATCCGCTCTTATTGATACTGACGAGTCTTTACTGTTTTCATTTTACATTTCCATATTTCCCTTAATATTTTTTTCTATTTTTTCAAAATATGGTTTTAAATATGCACTTGAGTTTGAATTTGAAACTTATTCTTTTTTTTTTTTTATAAACAATTACTTGAACCTACCATTTTAAGTGAAGAAATATGTAAAGAAATTTTGACTGTTTACTGAGAGAACATGATAGCCTACTACTATGAATAGTGTTTCAATATAGCTAACAGCAAGATCAGCTTCTAGCTATGAATATAGTGGATACTGTCTCAAACAGTTGCAAGTTACGTCGCTAAAATCTGAAGTTAACTGTAGGTACAGGTTATCTTCTATTGTTGCTAACTTCTCTTCGCAAAAGGATGACAGCAGTTACTTTTGCTGTATATATTTTCTTTAGAAACTTGTGGTTTTTAAATTACTTTTTTGATTTTTAATACCATATGTGTAGTAGACGAAGGAAAATTCTTTAAAGTATCTTTTATCTTGAGTACGAGATACGAGTTGTATCCTCTTATGCTACAATTCAAACCACTTTGTCCAATGTGAAAGATGGTTATAAGAGCGGAAAATAAATAAATCAAAAAAATTTAAATAATTAATTCCTTATTTTTCTATTTGGTTATAAATAAAATTCCGGCTTTTATTGAATCTCGTCATAGGCTCATAGCAGTCATTATGGCATATGCTGTCATAAGAAAATACGTTTCTTTAACCTTACTTTCTTTATAAAAATGAATATACGTAGAAGATACAACAATATATCGTTGAGAAAAGAAGTTTAAGATCGTGTGAGAGAGAGAGAGAGAGAGAGAGACGAGAGAGAGAGAGAGAGAGAGCAGAGAGAGAGAGAGAGAAGAGAGGAAAGAGAGAATAGAGAGAGAGAGAGAGAGAGAGAGAGGATGAGAGAGATGAGAGATGGACGACGGAGATGAGAGAGAGGAGAGATGTAGAATCAAATTTTTGAAGAATTAATTTGCACAACAATCAAGTAATTCCATCGTTAGACGAGTCATAAAAACAAGATCTAAAGCTGGCAAACGAGACAACTTCTCTTAACAAAGGATACTATCTAAATATGAGGCTAAATTAGGATTAGATAAGCCAAATCGAACTCGTAATAACAGTGGAAATTTATAAGGGAAACATGAAACAGAACTCTGAAAACAGCTTCAAAAACGTGGTTGACATTTCAACTCATGCTAAGGGAATATGATTCGGAGAAAGATAATATATGATTAATTAACAAAATGAAAAATGAAATATAAAGGAATCAAGTTTCGTCAATAAGGCAAAATCTTGGTATCTATATACTAACTACACAAATACAATCAGGATGCAACAGATTCCCGCGAGGACAGAGAAATCCAGTTTGGCAGTGACATTAAAGATCAGTTAGGTTGGCTAAGTTACCACCAGTTGACCCTAGTAGCGAGCTGTATGATGTTAGACAGTTTTGACTTTTATCGTCCGGCTGCTTCAAATACTTCAAATAACTATGTCCATTGATTTGGATCAAAAAATTCAGTTGTAAAATATGGTCCGAAATCTTGGTATGTGAAATCAGCTGATAAAAAATGGATTAAATTATGAAGATTGACCAAAGTTATTGATAAATAATTTACGGAATATTGCACAGCTCTCACGCATGCAAAAACTATCCATACATGGATTTTGGTTCTGGTAAAGTGTACGTGGATCTTCTTTGCATGATCTTGGTAACCATGAGACAATACGAATATGTATTATGGTTTAGTCCTTGATTCAACTATTTATCATCTTCTTTATATAATTTAGCAAACAATTAACTTGCCCTTGTTTTAATATTAATTAAAATATGAGGAATACACTTCATTGATTGTACTCTGCGTTAAAATTAATCCCAGCTAGTGAGGCACTTCCATTATATAAGTCGAGAGGATCAAACAAAGAGAGGCACTGGGCTACTAATAAATAAGTCAAAACCCATTTCCAAGATATCCATGCATACTTAGGCCTAACCCCAAAAACATTAATATCAGTGATTGTAATCTTATTTTTTTTTAACATCGCTTCTTTTTTTTCTTAATTAAATAAAATATTTTTATGTTTTCCACACAATTTATTTTTGATCCTTATTTATAATTTTCATTATTTTTTTGTTTTTTTAACAAAAAAAAAAAACAGCACTGATCTACCTACGTGGGTGCCCCACGGATGCGGTTAAGAGGGATTCCTTGCCCCTCTGGAATAAAGTAAAGATTTTGGTTTGTGTGTATTAGATAAAAACAAATTAGTTACAAATTGTACAGCACGCATTCACTATCTATAGATAATTTTTAAAAAAAAAATATTGATAATAAGACCACCTTTTAAGAAAAATATGGTTGGAAAATGCGATCGTTGAAATTTTTTTCAATTTAAAATACTTCATTTCTAATTTTTGATATATTTTATTTGGTAAACATAAGAAATTTACTTATGTAACCATGCGAAGTTCTTCAATATTCCTCGAGCTTTATTCACATGGCTTTTTAAGCCATCAGTCCAGCTGATGCGTTTTCCAGCTTTTCATGAGAATATGAAGAATCATATGAAATCCAGAATGAGCATAGGGAAACCGCTCGCAGGACGCAGATACATTTTCAACCCATATTGTAGATTGGGTGAGACCAGGATGAAGTCAGTAGCACCTGATTCTGCAGAAACAACTATTTACAAAAAAAAAAAGAACTAATTTGGTTTGGCCACAATGAAAGTCATTTTGGGGTAAACCAAATCACTGGTCATCTGATGGTGGTAGTATTGATTGGGGGTTTTTCTGAGCTAATACAATATTCAGCTGATGCTGAAAAGACTGTACTCTAAAAAACTCAACAGAAAATTTTTTCGAAAAATGAGAAATATATTTTCATATAGGCCAGGAAAGAGATTTTGGAAAACGTTGGCTTTGTTGTAGATTATTTAGTCAACAGTATAAATAAGAATCAATATTGGCCGATGAAACTGCTGGAACTGAACAGTCAGGGTTGTAGAGTCGGTTTCAAAAATTTTCCGACTCCGACATCCGACTTCCGACTCCGACTCCGACTCCGACTCCGACTCCGGACCCGACTCCACTCTCTTGAAAACTAATTACCGACTAAGACTCCGACTCCGACTCGACCTTCTTGAATATTACCGACTCCGACTCCGACCGCCACTCCACCCTGTCAACGTCACCGACCCGCCTCCGACTCCGACTCCGACTCCGACTCCGACTCCACCCTCTAGAAAATTATCTATTATGAAAATATATATGGAGATATATTCATTTCAATGCACTCTTTAGATATATATATATAATATTATATATATATTATATATTATAATTATATATATATATATATATATATCTATATATTTAATATATATATATATATGTATATATATAATATTATATATATATACTATATATATATATATTTATAACTACTTAAATATATAAATTATATATTTATATATAATACTATATATATATTATATATATATATTATATATATATATATATATTTAGTATTATATAATTATATATAATATATATATATATATTATATATATATGATAAATATAAAAATTTTTAGTATATTTATTAATAAATATAATATATATATATATATATATATATATTATATATATATACTATATATATATAATATATATATTATTATATATATATTATATATATATATATATATATATATATCTTATTATATATAATAATATATATATATATATATATATATACAGTGGCGTATCCAGAAGAAATTTTTTTTCGGGGGGGGGGCAAACAAAAATCGTTTATATATAATATATAATAATATCTATATATAATATATATATATATATATATATATATTATATATATATTAATAATATATAATTATATTATATATATATATATTACATATATATATATATATATTATATTATATATATAGTATATATATATACTATATATATATATATATATATATATATTATATATAAAGTGGAAGGACAAACATTAAATATTCCTAATAAAAATGGGAAAGAATTTTATATGACATTCTAAAAATTCATCTTACCTAAATTGTTAAATTTAATGGCCTGACATGAAAGTGAGCGAAGTCTGAGATAACATCTTCATTTTTTATTTCAATATTCGATGTATGTAGAGGAGGGCAAGTCCATTAAGTCTTTATCTCAATAGTATTTCTCAAGTAAGGGTTTTCAGAAGTTCTGTGCGGGGGGTGTTGAAAAAGCTTTCTTTTCTTACTGAAGCATTAAAACACGGTTAAAATTGCCAGTATTGCAACAAGATGTAAACATTTGGAAATTGTGACTGCGAACAAGAACTAGTCGCATCTATTGCGGTTTTTGGGCGACCTTTGCTGTGATGCCTTTTCAACTTCCATAAATCCCATTTGCTTTACAATCTTCATTGGCTTTCGAGATCTTCCTTGTAAAATATTACACCATCTTTTATCTTCTCACATATGGCACATTACACCCGTTCGTTATGACAAATTGCCAAATGAAATTTTAAAAA
>JABUQX010078005.1:12500-22609 GCA_015478945.1 Trachelipus rathkii
GAAATCTTCACCAACTACAATATATTTCTTCATTTCTATTAATAAAACATATACTCTTAATTTGCTTTGATTAACTCTTATTTATTTTTATCATTATTTAAATCTATAAATTAGAGACTTAAGCCATCAAAAATTTTGATAACTTAAATAATTTAGGGAAGGGTTGATGATTATATATATTATATATATATCTTATATATATAATATATATATATATATATATATATATATTTATATATATATATATATTATAATATTATATATATATTATATATATAATATATATATATATATATATTTATAATATATAGTATATATATATATATATTATATATATATATATACTAATATTATACTATAGATATATATATATATATATATATATATATATATAGTATATATATAATATTATATATATATATATAATATATATATTTATATATTATATATATATATATAATAATAATATATAATATATAATATATATTAATAATATTAATAATAAATAAGTATATATATATATATATATATTATATATATATATATATATATATATATATATATATATTTTTCTTATATATATATATTATATATATATTATATATCATATATATATATATTATATATATTATATAATTATATAACTTTATATATATATATATATATATATATATATATATATTATATATTATATTATATATATATATTATATATTATTTATATATATATATATATATATATAGTTATATATATATATATTATTACTATATTATATATATATATATATTATATATATTATTATATATATTATATATATATAATATTATATATATATATATATTATATATATATATATTATTATATATATAACTACTACATTACTTAATTACATGAACTTACATCTAATATCATCTACTCATTGAATGATTAGTTCTCTTAAAATAGAATAGCATCTGCCAGGTCTCCTTCATTTTTCCTCTTGGTCTGGTTTTATAATGCGAAGAGCAGAAAAAAGCAGTTCCACGCTAACTTGCGTTGGAGGTAGAGCAGTAACAGCAATTTCAGGTTCTTGTACAATGTCTTGATACTCTTCGAAGTTACATATAAAATTTTTCAACTTCTTTCAGTGCAGCAAAGAAATTTTATTTAAAGTTATGGAATACTGTGTACAAGGATTAGGAAGGACCTTGACCTTTTTCTTGAACCAATCGACGCATTAGACTAAGCTCTTCAATATCTAGAAGTTTTCATACTCATCTTTTGAACTTTCTGAAGAATGACTTGAGAAGGGAGTAACGGAGATAGTTGTAGTTTAATCACTTACAATATGTTTAGATGTATCCTTTTCTCTCTTGAACTTCTTGCAACCTTTAATACAAATGGCCACATTGAAAGTGCAGATTTAGCTTTTTGTTGTTGTTCTTTAGTTAAGCTTACCCTGTAGATTGGATCAATATAAACAACAGCTAGTATAATATCATTGTCAATGAGAGAAATTTTCTCTTCGTACCAGTGGAGTCTTTTATTCCTTCAGTATCTTAAATTATAGATGGAATAAGGTTGAAGGTTGAATTTTTTAGAATCCAAATTGAAAAACAATTTTTTTAAAGGTGCTGGTTAAAAATCTTCGTAAGTTTGCAATTGCATTTTTGTGATGTGGAAGTCGAAAGTCAATAAACTTGCATGAAGTGATTAAAGTCATTCACAGAGTCGCAATTTATAACTTTTGTCAGTTTTTTTTAAATTTTCGACTCCAACTCTATCTTGAAGTTACCGACTCCGATCCCACTCCGACTCCGACCTCTTGAAATTACGACTCCGACTCCAACTCCGACTCCACCCTCTTTAAAACTACCAACTCTCCGACTCCGCTACTCCGACTCCGACTCCGACTCCGCAACCCTGCTGAACAGTTATCGTTGTGTGTCCGGTACTTAAAAAAGCGAAGACGAACTTGTATGAGAAAAGTTCTTGGGCTATATTATCCTCAGTAAGCTGGATGCCTCATCAGTAGCTCAAACTATTTTAAATGCAATGCAGATAATGGTATTGTAAACAAGTCACTTTGATAGAAAAGGTTACGGTTGTTCTGTGATTGTAGACAAAATTTCTGGTATACAGAAAAGAGTTTAAAAGAAAAATTTAATGGCAGATTTCTCTCAGTGCACTTCCCATCGACTGGATCTCGATTTTTAATGATCTCTTTTATCTCAGTGAAGGCAAAAATGTATTAATCACAATAAAAGAATGCATAAAATTCTTCAGGGAAAGTTCACTAGGAAGTAAATTGATCACTGCAAAACCTTTCTTCTTCCGAGAACATTTTCTAAGTGTTGTTTCCTCATCTGCAACTGGTAGCCTAAGCAAGAGAGCTTTGTGGATACTTAATACAGTTTTGACTATGATCTTTCTCGTGGGGCTAGCTGTCTTTTCCCATTACACTGCGATTTTGGAACCGCTCTCAAACACCTTGCAAGCTGTCGATATGGATACCTACAATGCACGGTGTCAATTCAAGGAGTTGATTGTTGCGTTTGAAGGGAACCGTCAAAACTTTCTGGAGGAATTCAGTGTCATTTTTTCAGGTGTGAACACAATGTCAGAGACCTTGGAAATTTAAATCATGGTTCCTTACCTTGCATCTAAACAAACACAACGAAACAATGTTTCTTCCGAATCACCGGCACAGTATTCGGAGAGATATTTATTCATTCCATATATACAGTAGATGCACTAGTGTACACATAAATTTTTTCGGCTGACTGGGGGGAGGGCTGAATCTTCCTGAGTGTCGATTTTTTTTTCTCAGTTTTCATTGCTTTTATTTGAAAATTTTGATAAAATTTTGCTTTCATCAAAATTTCGGGGAGACTGTAATCCCTCTGACCTTCCCTGCGTGCGCCACTGTATAGATGGGTTACTTTATGCGTTAAAAGAAAGATTTCCCAACTCCAATTAGACTACCCTTGTACCTTCATCCAAATAATATCGGGAAAATATGTAAATAAAAATTTATACAAGAAATGCGAAAATTTCATCAAAAGTATGCATATTTATTGATATAATGTATTGTCTAGCTAAAACAACACATGCTCATCAAAGATCAGTTAATTGATTTATTAAAACATTCAAAGATATTTTATCCATCAGTGCACG
The DNA here is from genome assembly GCA_015478945.1 of Trachelipus rathkii. Classification (NCBI taxonomy): domain Eukaryota; kingdom Metazoa; phylum Arthropoda; class Malacostraca; order Isopoda; family Trachelipodidae; genus Trachelipus; species Trachelipus rathkii. The sequence goes on from JABUQX010078005.1 coordinate 15,657, forward strand.
ATTAAGAGATCCCTTTCTATTCTAATGAAAGTCAAAACATGACAGAGAAGTGCAATGAGTAAAGAATGACAGTTCTTTGTGCATGTTTAGTGTTCATCGTGAATATGTTGACCAGGCTAGTCAGCAGTTTCTTGATGAGTGCACCGAGAAGTTTACATGCCAAATCAGTTTCCCTACATTGATTTATAAATCGCATATTTTTATTACCTTACGTTAATACATTCCTATTTACATAGTAGTATCTCCGGTGCAATTTCTTATGCTCAATCTGTTCTTATTATTTGTGGAATATGGATTTGTTCCCAAACAATTCAGGGAACATATTTTCACCACACGCTCTCTCTCTCTCTCTCTCTCTCTCTCTCTCTCTCTCTCTCTCTCTCTCTCTCTCTCTCTCTCTCCTCTCTACTCTCTCTCTCTCTCTCACACACAACACACACACAAACACACCATCACATATATATAATATATAATATATATATAATATATATATATATATATATATATATATATATATATATATATATATATATATTTATATAATAAATATAATATATATATATATATATTCAGAGATATAGTCTACTGTATTTTCCAATATTCGCTAATTCGAATGTTAAGAGAATATTTTTTTTAATATTCGCGATTGCGAATGTTATACAAATTTTTTTTTTAACATTGAGAATACGGATGTAAATGCGAATAAATTTTATTATATTCGCAAATGCGAAGCGAATCGGTGAATGCTAATTTTGCATATTGCCGGCAATGTGCCATATTTTACACTTGCAAGTGGAATATTTGTAATAAAAAGTGGAATGAAGAAAATCAATTCAATTTCCTATGTTTCGAGGGTGTAGAACAAGTACCCACTCTTACACGCATCCAACCACCATCTTTCGCCTACCTTCACTTTTTGAAAGAAGAAAATAGCTTCATTAATTAATAAAGCTACAGGTGATAACATAAACAATAGTTAAAATAAATTATTTAAAAGTTATACTTCAAAATTAATAATTTTTCAAGATCATTCCTGAGTCATTTAATCTACTCCGTTTTCATCATATTCATACCACACCACTGAAGAGGCGTTCACAGCTACAGCATTCGTGGAGGACAAGCAAGTGAAGTCCTTGATAACTGTGCCTTGAGAAACCCCAAGGAGATTCACCCCTTGAAGGGGTATGAATACCCAGATGGGAGATCACCCCGAAGGAGTGTAAGCGGGCAATACCCCTCCAAAACAGCGTCTATGACTATGTTTACCCATATAAAGAAGGCATACCAAGTTTGAAGAGGATACGATATCTCTAACATCTCCTTTGCTAAGGTATGGTATTTGGGTTAATTCGAGGTCGAATTGAAACCATATAAATGACCCTTCGCTGGGCCATGGGGACTCTGGCGTTCGGGAAAGTAACCACGAGTATCTCATTTTTGGGACTTTCTACCCCTGTTTGACACCCGTCATAATAGGTTTTTGTCGAAGGGTAACCCGGCCACGAAAATCGCATGTTGGTGCGTTCTAAAATCGTAACGAATCATCCGGGCGGGTCAAACGCAACGGCAGTCGACTCGGCCATACTCTTAAACATACTAATCCACACCTTGTTCAACCTCGTATCTCCAAAAACAAAATAGTTGTATAGAAAGGGGGTAGGGGTATTAACTCATACTAGAAGTGCTTTGATTCCAATATAAATGATCAGAATCGATTCACCATCATCGATTACATACTAATCCATATTTTGTTCGACCACGTAGCATCAAAAATAAAAAAGTGGTATAGAAAGGGGGGTAGGGTAAAAAACCATAAAGGGGGGTAGGGTACTAACTCATACTAGGAGTGCTCCGATTCCAATATAAACCATCAGAATCGATTCACCATCATCGATTACATACTAATCGATACTTTGTTCGATCTCGTAGCTCAAAAACAAAAAAGTAGTATAGAAAGGGGGGTAGGGTAAAAAACCATAAAGGGGGGTAGGGTAAAAAACCATACTAAAACCATGGTATGAATCCTTCAAAAACCATACGAGGATTTTCCCAAAACCTTATCACATACGAAGACGAGCATCCTTATCAGCGGCTTCGCCTTTGATGAGCCGCCTTATCACCAGCATCGACTGTGACGTCACTTCCGGTTTCTGGGTTCGAAACTTGATGTATACTACTCTAATCATATCAAATCATAATTATCATAATTTTTTATCCGAACTAAAGACTTTACATGGAAAAAGAGAATATATATATATAATATATATATATATAGGTATATATATATATATATTATATATTATAAAAGCTAATTATATATATATATACATATTATATATATAAATATTTAATTTATATATATTATATATTATATAAAAATATATATATATATATATATATATATATATATATATATTATATATATATATATATTATATATATATATAATAATAAATTAATATATAATATATATATATATATATGTTATATATATGTATTATATATATATATATTATATATATTATATATATATATATATATATTATATATATAATATATAGTATATGGTATATATATATATATATTATTATATATATATATATATATAGTATATATATATATATATATATATATATATATATTTATTATAATATATATAATTCAGAGGTGGGCACTTTTTTGTTGGTCCGCCCCCCAATTTCTCAATTCCGCTAAAACTTTGTTGGACATTCCGCCGTTCGCAATTCAGCAATCTTTTTTACTGCTTTCGCAAGTCCGCTATCTGCACATAACATGAAATTTTGTATTTTGAAGTCTTTATCAACAGCATGACTAATTAGCGATAGCAATGAAACTCCTGACTTGCATCAGTAGTAAAAGAAACCTTGGTAGATTGCTTGATATTACTAATTAAATCTGATAACTTGTTTTTAACACATTTATATATATTTTATTAATTTCATATTTGAATGTTAATTTTTTATAATGTAGAATTAAAAAGTTTTATAACATGGTTATATATATATAGTAATATACGTATAGTATATATATATATATATATATATATATATATTATATAATATATATATATTATAATATATATATATTAATATTATATATATATATAATATATTATATATATATATATAATATATATATATATAATATATAATATATATATATATATATTAGTGGATGGGACGAATAATCGGAATCGGCATCGGAATCGGAAGAATCGGCTGTTCAGGAATCGGGATCGGAATCGGAATCGGCAAAAATTATACCGATTTCTTTGAATTCTTTGGTATACAATCTGAAAATAATTTTTATTCGATGTTTATGATATTTCAAAGCAGGGATGGCAATTTTGGTGAATTTTTTGATTTTTTTAAAAAAAATCAATTTGTGATTTTTTGATTTTTTTTTTGATATTGCTGATTTTTTGGATTCGCTACCGGTCCACAGCGATATAATTTGCGCAGACAAGTAATTATATAATCGCGTGACGTACCATCCTTGAAAAAATAGAAAAAATAAAAAAAATCAAAAAAATCACAAATTTGATTTTTTTTAAAAAAACAAAAAATCACTAATGCCATCCTGTTTCAAAGACATATTTCGAAGTCTGCCGTATTGATTTTTAATTTCAGTTCTTCCTGAATTCTTTAATTAAGAAACTGGATTGAAGCGACGCATTTTACGTTAGAGCTAAGATATCATGTTATGGGGATTTTTCAGACCCAGCAGAAATTCTGGCAATGTTTCGTTTAGTCAATGTTGTAATATTTTGATATTATAAATACCCTTGACTCGTAAGTGAAGCAGTGGGAAATATTTGCCTTGTCGGCTTGTAATAATTGGAGCTATTGAATTAAATGGCTATCATCGAGTTCCACCAACCTTTTCACGTATCTCAACACAGCAATCTAATATAAGTGATTGGTCTGTCAAAATGTTATGGAAAGAAATTCAAATATTCCTGCTATAAATTCATGTTATAGTAAGGGATATCGCACCTAATATGGCTGCGTTAGTTCAACCAAGCTAGATCCAGAAATTTTACCTACTTTTACACTCTTTGACACTAGTTCTCAATGATGGCCAGTATTTGAAAGAGACTAAAAAAAAATATTCTCATTTTGTAAGGTGTCTGCTTTATTACATCGTAGGTCATTTTAAATCACTCGGCCAAAGCTATTTCCAAGTATGAAGAATATCAAAATAGATTTAATTTACCACAGCACAGTATATTTATTCAGGATATACAAACCAGATTTAATAGCCAGTATCATATGCTTTCCAATACTTCTTTGCTAGAAAAGACCTCATCATTTCATACTGCAGAGATCATTCAAAACCTGAATGCTTAGAAACAATGGAAAATTCTTGAAAAATGCTAAAAATACTTAAAGATTTTGTTGATTGTACAATTTAATTGAGCCACAAGGAATCAATGGCATCGCAATAATCCCAAATATGAAATAATTTGGTATTTTTTTTTTAGAAGAGTTAGAAATGAGAACCTGGTTTACGTGACTCCTAAACAATCCACCAAGTATCACAATGGAAAAGTTCACTCACAAATAAAAATTGCAAGCGATACGTTAAGTTGCAAAGAATGTTGTGGGCTTGCTACCTATCTGATCCACGCTTTTTTAAAATTACATTTCCTTGAGGATTGAATTATAACATTATAAAAGTGGAAATATTCTTAGCTAATGGATCGTGTGAAGATATTTGTATAAAGAAAGGGAACAGTTTCCACTACTTTAAAATACCAATTTCTCAGATTTTTCTGCATTTTATCAACAGAATGGTGGACGAAAGTGGATACTGGAAGAAATAGTTTTAACTTCGTTTGGAAAAAGTTGTTTTTATCAGGATTTACAAGAGACAGCACTAAAGACAAGCCAAAGAAACCTACCATTTCCCAAAGGAGAAAGAAACACATATTTGAAAAAATTGAAGATGTTATAAAAGTAAGAAATCACCAATATAAATATATTTAATTGAAAATTCAGCAAGTCCTTACATGATGGTGGTCATCGTAATAAAGGAACCTTTTCAGCATTTGGGTGTCCTTGCTATGAAAATATTCAAGCTCGTTCCTCCTTTTCCGTGGAAAGTGAAAGACCCTTCAGAATTGGAGGATCAATTTATTCTCCTAAAAAAAATCGGATGCAACTCAAGAACGGGAGAAAATGTTAATGTTTTTGAACTACAACTTAAGAGTCATGATTTAACTACAAAAAATGATAATTTTGCTTCAAGTTCTTACTTTTAGTAAATTAAAAGAAGGAAATTTTTTTAAAAACAAAAAAAAAAAAGAAAAAAATTGTTCATTTATTTTTTATTTATTGTAAGATTTTTAAATATTTGCTATTAATTTTTTCAGTGGTTATAATATAAAGGTATATTAACTAATTAATTTCTTATGCAAATACAGGCTAGTGCTAATGCAATAGTGTTGCGACGCCGTAGCTACATTTGTATAGGATTGTTTTGGGGATTGCTCGGATTAGCACTTTTGATGTCGATTAGGGCTCGAACGTAAAGAAGAATTCTATAACATTAATTTATAAGGTTTTTAAATATCTAAAATTAGTTGATTAAGCAAAATTAGTGTATATATATGTATATATTATATATATTATATTATATATATATAATATTATATAATATATATATATAATAGTATATACTATAATTATATATATATATATAATATAATATTATATATATATATATATATAAAGAATTGGAATCGGAATCGAAATCGAATCGGCAACTTGATCTGGTATGTCCGGAATCGGAATCGGCATCGGCTGGAAATTTTGAATCGTCCCATCACTAATATATTATATATATATATTATATATATATATATATATAATATATATATATATATATATTTTATATATATAATATAAATATATCAATTTTATATATATATTTGATATATTATATATATATATATATATAATATATATATATATATATTTATATAGTATATATATATAATTATATACACTATCCTATATATATATATATATATATGATATATACTATATATATATATAATTATACCATTATTATATATATATATAATAGTAATATATATCATCTATATATAGTGAATCATAATATATTATTATGCATAATAATATATATATATATATATATATATTATATATAATATAAATTATATAATATTATATTTATATTAACCTCCTTTCAATATATATATATATTATAATATATATATTATATATATATATCTATATATATATGATTATATATATATATATCTATAATATATTATATATATAATATATATATATTATATAATATATTTGTTGTGTGTGGTTTCTGCTGTGTTGTTGTCTATTGTCTCTATTCCGTGTGGGCTTATATATATTATATAATATATATATATATATATATAATTTATATATATATATATATATATATATATATAATATATAAATATATATATATATAACTAATTGTAATTACCTTAATTAGTCATTGTTGTTTGTCCTCATCTTTTCCCTCCCTCCTCTTCTCCCTCTGGGCAAACAACGCCACTTAGTTCAATTCTAGAGGGCTATTTTCCATTCTTCAAACACCAGGTTTATATTCTATCAGTCACAGACAGACCCTCTTTTGGGCCTGAGACATGCAAGCCCAGCGACCCTCTTCTCCACAGCCCCGCTAATCCACAAAATCGGCGATTTCTATGCAATTATACTTTTTTTCGCGCTGTTGCTGCGCCAGCACGTCAAGATGGCAACGTGTAAACTTGCCGTTCTATTATATTATATTATATTATATTAATTTTTTATATTTATACATATATAATTTAATGTATATATATATATATATTATATATATATATATATATATATATATATTTTATATCATATATATATATATATTATATGGTAGTATTA
>JABUQX010078006.1:0-5000 GCA_015478945.1 Trachelipus rathkii
CAGATTAATACACCAAATAAGCTAAATCTGGCATTGCCTCTTCACCCTACCATACCTACCTTTTGGGGATTATGGTATGGTACCGTACCATATGATCAAAAAGGATTTTTTTTTTTTTTAAATGGAGAAACACTTTATATTTTATTATTTTTTTTTAAGGAGAAAAAGATATAAAGTATGAAAATTTACCGAACCTAACCTATAATTATAACTAATAATTATAATAATTAAAACCCACCTGGTGGAGCAACTTTGACACAGGTGTCAAAGTTACCACAAATGAAGGGTAAACTTTGACACCCCCTTTTTAGCCACCCCTGCCGCTACCCCAGACAATCTACAGACTACTTTCTAGTGAGTATTGATATACTATTATGAATAGTGTTCTTGAATATTGAACTTTAGGATATGTTATAACAAATTTTGGCAACCCATAGCAGTGTCCAATATTAGAGATCTATATTATAGTATATTATATATTATATATATATATATATAAATTATATATATATATTATACTATATAATATATATATATTATATATTATTATATATATTAATATAGATATATATATATATATATATAATTAATTTATATATATTAATAATATATATATATATATATAGACTATATATATTATTATATATATTATATATAATATATATATATATATATATATATATATTATATATATATATTATATATATATTATATTATATATATATATATTTAATATATTATTATATTAGAATATATAATAATATATATATATATATATATATATATATTAGTATATATAATATATATATAGTTATATATAATATTATATATATAATATATATATATATATATATATGATTATAATATATATATATATATATATATATATAATTAACAAACACACTACTTGAAAAATTATTGAAACAGTGGGTAATATCAGTTAATAATGTAGTTAAGTTAGAAGAATTTCACTTTTGCAGATCGCGGAAATAGTACGTCTTCAACATTTTATATAAAACTATTTAAACATATAAAATATTTAAACTTTAAAAACAAAAGGCATTTATTTTTAAATTTTAGTTAAATCAAAGTTAAATTTCTAATTATTTAAACAGTAGGATTTTTGGATGATCGGTTATTTTACAGAAAGAATATGATACTATTACTTGTTTGTTCAATACGTTAACAAGTACAGATATTCAAAAAATACCCAGTAAGTATCGATACTTGTCTCCATCTCTACTAAATATAATCGAAAATATTCGTTAGAAGTAATAAATTATTTCTGTAAATTATATACAGGGTTCACACTTTCTGGAAAGTCAGGGAAAAAAAATTGGTCAGGGAAAGTCAGGGAAACGTTTTAAAGATCATCTGTTAAGTACAGGGAAACATTCCAAAAAGTCAGGAATTTTAAAAATTTCAAACATATGAAAAAGATCATTGGACAAAGAGCATGCCTTTTTTATATTTTTAGTTTCTTTACTGTATAATTGTGGAATAAGAGATGTATTTGATAGGTGAATGAAAAGGATGGGCGAGGAATGACATTCCATAAATCTACTTCTATCCTTTTTCTTTTTTATTTTTAGTTCACTATTACCTACTATTTCCTATTCTGTTCGTAGAGGTTGTCCCAAGTTCATCTTTTCAATTGAAGGTGATTGGTATATGGATGTGTTTTAGACTGTATGACTTATGACTTAATCAGTTTATATTTTCTTTTTAGGGGTTTCTACTTTTTGAGGTGTTTTTTTTTTGAGGTTTGACGAATGATTTTGGATTTTGTGAGTTGAAGAGTATTTATTATTCTATTTATAAAATGATTCAAACGAAAAACTAACTATTAAACGACCAGTGGTTAGCGTCAAACTGACCCACAGTTTATCAGGTGGTTGGGTAAAGGATCTGATAGTTTCAAGCAGTACTGTAAGATGTAAAAAGAACTTTGATCTATCTAACATGTGGCGCCAAGCCGAAGTTTCACATTCAAGAAGGGAATCTCATTTGAATTTAATCAACTCAGCAGGACCAATCATTGAAAAACTTTTCGTTATGGTTCTTTATATAAAATATTAGTGAAGCTGTGTGCACTGAAGATTATTGCCAATTCCATCAATTCTAATCTACTCAACCGGATTGTAATGACCCGAAGGGTGTTTCCTAATAACCGACCAAACCAGTTTATCATCAGTTTACTTTTTGCATTATAAGATTGATGTTACCAGAATCTGAAATCTATGGGCATTAAAGGTGACGGATGATAAAAATGGTCTTTAAACTCGTGTGCAGAAATAGGGAAACATTTTAATTAATGTTTCCAGATAGTGCTGTAGCTTCAATTTTAAAATGGGCCGATGAATGTAAATATGTGATTAACCATGGATTGCTCCACTATTTTTCAGAAGAAAGGCCACAATACACTCTACTTGCAGTGAGCTCATTCACCTTGGAATTAACTTCAAAATATTTTTGATGGCGGACTGTCTTTTTAGAGATTGATGTCGTTTTTTTCTTCTATAGTCCTGGGAAATCAATGTTATGTGGGAATTGTGTCAATATTAATTAGGATGATTATTTCGCATTGGAAATGCGACAGGGAAGGAGTGGTTTTCTAAAATTAAGCAATTTTAGTGGGAAATCTGAAAAGAAACATTTAGTCTGATTCTCAGAGAACAGTGCACATGCTATAAGTCTCATGAAAGTATTTCATTAATGATTCTATCCTCAAAAAATGTTGACAATGTAAGAGCTGCCCATTGGTAAAAGGAATAGTTTCAGTCTGAGATCAGAAATTTGGACAAAGAAAAGAGAATAAAATGGGGTATAGAGAAGAGCACGTGACTCGGTGGAGCTACAAACTTGAAGAGCCAAGAAAGCTATTAAAACTGAAAGCTTTGACAGAAGAAGACGCTATAAAATCAAAAATTCAGATGCTTGAGAAGAAAAAGTTAACCTAAATTCTCCCCATTTAGAAACTTTTGTCTATCACAGTGGACGTATATTTCACTAGGCTGATTAATGTTAAACTTTTAATTTATTTTCTTTTTGTATAAATAACTCGCTCTCTACTCTTCGAAAAATTAAACAAGGGGTTTTGTTGGACGGTATACAGGGAAGGTATAGGATGTATTACTAAATATAAAATATTTAAACTTTAAAAACAAAAGGCATTTATTTTTAAATTTTAGTTAAAATCAAAGTTAAATTTCTAATTATTTAAACATAGGATACTACAAAAAATCCTCAATACAGGTATCGATACTTGTCTCCATCTCTAGTAAATATAATTGAAAATATTCATTAGAAGTAATAAATTATTTCTGTAAATTATAAGTTTGATTTCAATTTTTTCTGCCTATTGACAAATCTATCATCATTTATACTTCACAGATGTTCATAACTTTGAACCATCTCAGTTTTATTATGTTCTTCCATTTTAACCTTTCAATCTGACCCTTATTCTATGCTCAGTTTCCTAATTCTACATTCCTCACCTATTCTTTCTTCCTATTTGATAAATAGGTTTCAAGTCCTTTATTTCGAACATCTCTCATCTTAATTCTTGTTTACACAGTCCAAGTCTCGTACTAATCTCTAATCTCTATTCTTAGTTCTCTCTTGTATACACAGTCCAAGTCTCATTCTTATACTAAACACGCAACACATATGCTATCAAACATTTTCACCTTCAATTTCTTGCCAGATTACCTATTCTCCAAATTTCTCAAAGGCTTTCAGTTTTATAAAATAATATATATATATATATATATATATATATATATATATTATATAATAATATATATATTATACTATATATATATATAATATATATTATATATATAATATATATATATTATAGTATATACTATATACTTATAATTTTTTTTTCTTTTGATTTGTGTTACAGAACCCACCACGGCTCACAATGAAGCAGCCACACTGGGCTGAAAAATCGCACCAGGGAGGGCCCTTGTCATATATATTTTTTTTCAAGTGTCAAAGAAATTTGATGGTGATGAAATGAATACTTCAGGCAGTCCAAAATAAAATAAACTAAATAAAATGATTTATCCTTGTATAACAAAATCAAATGCTATTAAGAATATTCACTTCTGAAGACACAGAAAATCGTGTTTACTGCTAAAGTGGAGATTCAGATAAGTTGGGATAATTTTTTAGAAGGTGTTTTGGGACCGTAAGTAGGAAAATAAAGCGACAGGATAGGGTCCAGATGGAAACAATCAATGAAAATATGAACAAATTGCGGGATGTGGCGACGGCAAAATGTTCGCAAATGGAGGAGGGTCTCGTGACATACAGTGACTGTGAGTGATATTGTGTGGCAATACGGAGGCGTGCAAGTTTCACCTCATGTAAGCGCTTTCGTCTGTGGAAGGAAGACCACTCACCGATGTTGCTTTATGTTCCTGAGTTTCCTTCCCGCCGATCATCGTTCCCAGCACTCTTATGCCAACAAGACGAAAGCCGTCGGAGAGCAGAGATAGTAACAGTTGGGAGAGGCGGGCCTTGTTCGAAATGAATCCGGGAGGTACCTGGACAACTCCGAGAAGAGGAGGGGCATTTTGGCCTCTCTGTCAGCGATTTTCATTGGCCAGTTACCTTACATGAGAGGGGAGTCAACATAAATATTTTTTTAAATTCATCCATGATGATAACCAGTTTCCTAAAGTAAATTTTCAATAATCTAATGTAGGAACTGAGGTAATAGGCTTGCAAGAATAGATTAAATAATATTTTATACACCAGAAAAATGAATTGAGAACACGCTGGTCAGGGAAAATTTGCGGATTTAGTCAGGGAATGTCAGGGAAATCAAATTCAAAATTCGTGTTGAACACCTGCTATTGTTATATCACTTGTTGTTTTTGAAATTATTTGAATGATTGATGCAGAAGGATTCAATTGAAATTCGTTTTTGTAGATTTTGTTAAATGTAAAATAGGTATTCATTTTGTTAATGTTATGGAATGATTATA
>JABUQX010078006.1:15000-20000 GCA_015478945.1 Trachelipus rathkii
CCAATTGTAGGGAACTTGAGCCTGGCTTAACCACTGGGAGCCGTTTGCACTTTGGTGTAATAATGCTCGGACTTGCGCGAAGCTATAGGTGCCGTTAGTACACGGGTTGGGCCCACGTAAGTTTTGGGAGGATCTTCGAGGCACATCCACGCTCAACCTCCGGGGTGGGGTCGGGTGGTTGTGTGGGTCTCTGGACTGTGACCTGCTGTGAAGAGAAGGATTACCCTTACTTATGAAATATACGCCTTTTCAGCCCATCCTGTTATTTGCTTTAATGTCTCATTTGCTTTATTGCTATAGTGCTCATTCATGGTGGCGAATCTGTGTTAATTTTTAATATGGTTTTAACATTCTCAACACTTCTTAAACAAAGGTGAGCCGAACATACAATAAATTAACCATCTGTCAGCTTCCCTGTCTGACCCACCACGGTCCCTACTACTTCTAGACTTGGTACCTATGCTTTACTTCTTCTCCTACACACCTGATTGTCCTTTGCAAAATTTCTCCGATTCGTCGACCAGCAAACCACGAACCCCAGGTGCCCCAACGGCCCGGGCATCCGTAAAGTGCCAGTAAAAGTCGTTACCATTCGTTTACTATACGCTGCCACCTCAGGAATGTAGAAGACAATGTCATTTCGGATGTATTACATACTGAGATTCACTACTCCAAACTCTTACGGAGCACAGACACATTCTCTCAGTAGGGCACTTGAAGAAGTCCTAGGAGTTGAAGACCTTCTAACATTGATGAGGAATGGGTCATTCTCGTAAAGCTGCTAACGAAATCAAAGTTATTCTGTCACTTACGCTCTGCAAATTCTCTTAATTTCTACTCCTGAGAAATAAGAAACAATTAAAGCACTCTTTATTGTTATGACCGTAAAGACGAAGACACAGCTGTCCATTTTGGAAGAAATCAACATGAAAGATTTTCCGATACAACTTTTATAGATTCCCCCTCGCCGGGAAACTCCTGACAAACTAAATCCCCAATCTGCGGAGAAATTATTTTCAACATCCAGTGTGAAAGAATACCCCTAACTGTAAACTGTAATGGACCCACAGGTGCTCTCTTCTTAATGCCCGTCTTACCTGTTTGAACAGAGGTTTTAAAGCTATGTACCATACAATAAATTGAGCAGGAGAATGCTATACCGCCAAGCTCAGGGAAATGTACAGACAAATAAAATCAATCTATGCGACAATTACAGCTGCGCCACGCTCCGGGTTAATACCGCACCACAACTAATCTAAGATCCTCTCTTAATTCATTGAAACTCAGGGCATGTACTGCAACTTCTCTACCTGTACTGCCCACACTACCAACTCAAAGAGTAAAAAGCAGCCTTGATTTCAATCCTCCGTCCAAAAAGCTATCAACAACTATCTGATACTAGGCTTCACAAACTAGCATGAATAAGCTGGCTCATCAATACAAATTTGAACATTCCTGCAAGACACATCTGTCCTACTCACCGAAATTGGTTTCCACCAACTTATGCAAGAGGAACGGTCTCTTTGTCCCTTAATTCCCCTCCAACTATTACTCAAATCCCTGGGGAAAAGAATGTTTCAAACCCACAGAAAAGATAGTCGCCAAGTAAAGGATTATTCGTTTTAAAATATAGAGAACCGAATTTTTTAAAAAAAAACACAGTTAACCAGATGTAAAAAAATATGCACTCAAAAGAGACCTCGTCAATAGTTACTTCTGAGACAAAAAGCAATGGCTTCAAAAGACTGTACCCAAAAAATCACAGCTATTGCAACCCAACAACCAACCATCTAATAGTCTACAGTCGGTTCTAGCTCTTTCTGAATCTTCCTGTAAACTCTTCTTCCCGAGTTCTTTATCACGCTCTCTAGGGATTCTATACCTAAGAAGATGATTGGATAACAGCTCCAATGGAGCTTGATGCGATGACATTCTCTTTCTAATGCTTCTGGTGCTTCCAAGAAAAGCAAATGGAAAACTGTTCAACGCAAACGTCGTTAAAGCTCTAAGCGTTCTGGATCTATCGGAGGCATGAAAGGAGAGCCAGAAGTCACCATTCTTAAATCAAACTGTCCAATATCCCAAAATCATTCGCTTGATGAAGTACTGGAAAATTTTCCAGAATCAGACCGCCAATTCATCGAATTCAATATTGGAAATCGATGTCGTAACCACAAATTCTCAAAAAGACAATACCTTTCCGGTTACACCTTCCTTCCCCATTTCCATGAAAACAACTCTATGTCCCTCCCACATTTCTAAATTTGTTTGCAAGCGGATACTGAAACGCTCTCACTAATAAATTATGGATTACGAATGCTCTTCTATTAACCAACCAAGCCCACATAACAAGTTGGATGTTGAATTCAACTTAGCGCGCATTCATGGTGAAGCTCTTCACCAAATCTCTGAAACTCTCTAAGAGGTCATAACAACCAAATCTCTGGTGGTATGAATACCTTTCCCAGGTTTTGTTCCCCTCCTCGCCGAGACCCGTCTCAATACTCTCAATCTGAACCACCTCTAACATTACCCCAGTCACATAGAGACAATTGTCTCTAATAGACCACCATTATAATATTCATAACTCATCAAGACTACTTTCCTTCAATGGAATTGTCGTGGCTATTTACTCTAATTTCGAAGAACTTGTTCAACTAAATAAAATACAACAAAGTGTATATGTTTGAAGGAACTTCGCCTATGTCATCGTGACTTCTTTCAACAATCTGAATATAAATCGGCGTTAACTTCTATAGAAAGAGGTGACATGATAGGGGAGGGGCAGGATTACTCATTCACATTATCCCCTATTCCCCAGTCCTCTCCAAACCAAAACTAATGCTGTGCGGCAAGAATTCCTTTCCATCGACATTCTATATGTTCAATCTAACTTAGCTCGAGTAGTGAATTTTATAAGGTCGATCTTCGCTGATCTTTTTAACAGCTCCTATCCGATTGTTTATACTGATGATTAACGCTCTGCCACCCTTATTTGGTGATCTGTACTTCATCTAAGTCAAGATCTAATAGATCTCCTAACCCTTATTCTGGGATGCTTAACACCGGACTCCTATCTATGAACATTTAGATACCACCTTCTTGTATTGGATATTTCTTTGCTCCATTCCGTTATGGATCGTTTTACATGGTCCGCTTTGATTATTTATTTGGCAGTGAATCATTACCCAATAGCATTAAAATGAGCTTGTTCCAGCATGCAAAAACCATTTAAAACACCTCCCAGCGGAGTGGGCCCTTTTTTATCAGGCCACAGCTTTTCTCCTTTCAATAAACGATTTCCAACTGTTGATGATGCCTTTTGGCTTCTTCCAGAAAATAGTCATCGTCGCAGCGGAAGTTGCCATGCCTCAGTCTTCTCAGGCAGCGGTCGGCACCCATTGGTGGTCCAAGAGTGCGCACAAGCACGAGAGAAGCAAAAATCTATTTTAAAGCAGCCGCGCGAGATCTCGGCGAATTATCGTCCAACGCGTAAACAAATATTTTTTGAATTACATATTAGCTGTTAATCAAGACTCCCTTTCCTTTAGTGTGGAAAGTTACATAGAAAATATCTCGTCTCCAATTAACTCCTACCTACAGTCCTCCGTTATGGGCCTGATATAACTGAAACGATTTCCGCTCGCGGTGGTAGCGATGCGTTAGGTTTTGGCTTTGCTAGCCATCTCGAGTCATTCGCTACACTGAGGCCTTTCAAAAACTGAGAACTTGAACAGCACTGCTGCAGACTTTTCAACAAGCGAAAGGGGAAGATGCATCACCTAAATACGTCTTTTTACACTTGCAGAGTATCAAACGGCATTGGCAAATAGCAAAGACGGTGCCCTTGGTTCAGACATGATTTCGTAATCATGCTCCCGTCATAGTCCATCCTTCGGCGTCAGCATTTTTTGCTGGATTTATATAAAAGAATCTGGATCGAATCTTCTTTTTCCATCTATTTTGGACTCAGCTTTTTGTAATTCTATCCAAACCTGGAAAAGTCGTATTTGGGGCAGACAACCAAAGAACAATTTCGCTGACCTGTCGCTCCTGTAAATTAATGGAGAAGAATGGTTTTCTGGCCGCTTTTATTCCTGTGTTCTGGAGAGCCGTCAAGCTTTCTAAAACTTCCAATTTGGTTTCCGCAAAAATCGTTCGACTGCGACCCCTTGGTAAAACTAGACCTTGACATCGGGAAGCCCTCTCAACTGGTTGGATGGTTCTTGGTGCTCTTTTTGACCTTGAAAAAGGTTATGACACAACGTTGAGAACTGGGATTCTCCTTAAACTTCATTCGCTTGGTTCCGCGGACAACTCCCTCTTTTTATCAAATGCCTTCTGTCACACAGATCTATAACCAGGTTCGGTGCTCTTCTATTCTTTCACGCCATTTACTCTGGATGAAGGGTTGAGGTAGTGTTTTAATTGTACTACTATTTGCTCTCGGATTTAATGATATTGTTACTCTTTTCAGCGACTGTCAATTTTTCTCTCTATGTCGATGAATGACCTTGCATTATCATGAGCCGGTGCCAGGCTGCCTTTCCTCGAACGGTAACCTTCACTGCTATTGAAATATTTCACAATGGGCCTAGCTCCCATGGTTCCATTTTTCTCCCACCCAAACCTCAGCAGTGTTTTTTAAGAAAAGAGGGAATCGAAGAACTTGCCACCATCTTCAGCGAACATAACCTTATATGGTTCGCCTATTCCTGTTTACTTCACAGGAAAGATTCTAGGACTTCATTCTAGATGACCCGACTTACATAATGCCTCACATATTAACAACCTGAAAAAAGCTTGTCATCGCGCGCTGAACTTATTACGTATCTCGCTCAAAATTCTTGGGGGCGCTGATCGAAATCTTTTACGTCTATATATCGCCCTAGTTCGATCGAAGCTTGGACTAGGCTGTGTAGTATATGGTCAAGCCTCCCTTACTCTACTGCATCTGTGGATTCCCATAAACGAGGGCAATCCGTATCTCCACTGGAGCC
>JABUQX010078006.1:25000-32500 GCA_015478945.1 Trachelipus rathkii
GCCCATGTGATCTAATAATTTTTTGAACTTGTGTGCAGCCTATTGTGCATGTGCAAGGTTACGTTTTTTGAAAATGATTAAGTTTTAACTTTTTACTAGATCTTTTAATTTAACCAAATAACTTTTTTAAAGGCAAATAAACTTTTCACTGATGATTCACTGGATGAAAAATGTTAAATTGCAGTATGCAACGTTTTCAAATGATGTTAAGTACATTATGTACCTTTTCAAATGGCTAAGGCTTTTAATTAGACCTTTTCAAATGTTTCAAAAAGATCTTGTCTTCTTGAAAGTAGCGGCTCTTTTTCGCCACCGTTCTATTTACTGGTTTTAAAATATAAATATTTACAAACACAAAGTTTATTTACCTTAAAGTTTCTTCCGGATGTAGATTTCAGAAGTTCAGAATACTTAGCGATTCGGAGGCGCCTCCCTATCAACGCTTTTAAAAAACATTTAGTACTTTTTAAGATAATTAATTAAGATTTAATTCAATATTCTTATTACTGGCAGTAAACTTCAACTTTTGAAAAGGCTTCTTTTCATTAAAAAGGACATTTTAATCATTACACATTACTGGTAAATTTTACTGAGTAACTAAACTTGAGACCACTGGTTTATTAAGAGCCGTTGTTGGGGTTGCTGTCACAGCAGCTCCGGATCCACCCTAATATATATCAAGGCGGTACAACACTAATATATATTGATGTATTCCTTTTTTATATGTTTACGCACTTATAATCCTAACTTGCTCTTTTTCCCCCATACTTCTAATGATGTCTTATTTAGGTTTTGAGATATTGTAGAATAGGCAATTTCAGAATTTATATTTTTTCTTGTGTGGTCCAATTATTTATGGTTCTACCACACTATTTTCCTTTATGGATTGACATTCTCCTTTGCGGACATAAGGATTCCCACATACTTGAAGAAGTAAGATTATGTAACATTTTTTATGTGGATTATAGCTTCTTTTTCTTTTTAGAAATGTGTGTCGCTCCATCTGTATGGCTTGCTTATTCATCTGTCCATCTCTTTTTTTAGATTCTCTAGTTTCCGAACAGCCCTCGTCGTCTGAATAACCCTTTCGGAGGAAGTAGAATAATCCCCTAGGGTAAGCAGCCATACTTCAGTTATTTTGTTTTGTTTTCCGCTATGGAGCACATTTATAAAATAATATGCCTATTATGTATTTTCAAAACAGGTTTTATTTACGGGCCGCAGATTTCTATCAACGGGCCGCAGAATTCTAATTACGTTCCGACGTAACCATTTTATTCACGAGCTGCAGATTTCTATCAACGGGCCGCAGAATTTTAATTACGGGCCGCGGATTTCTAATTGCGGGCCGACGCAGATTTCTATCAACCGGCCTATTATTGTCATCATTCCATTCACGGGCCTCAACATTTCCATCATAGAACAATGATTATTTTTATAATATATCTGATAATTTCACAAATTAAAAATTTTGTAAAAATATTTAAATCAAATCAGAATTGAATTAAATTAAGTTAATTAAATAAAATAATTTCATAATGCAGACTTGTAAATATTAAAGTTAACTTTAAATTTGTAGTAATGGAACAAGAATTATTGTTATTATTTATGTATAACACCCTACACGGATGCAAATAATAGAGCAGGTGTATTCTTCTCCTTGCAGATGACGACTCTCTTAGCTGTTGGCGCCAG
Source organism: Trachelipus rathkii (assembly GCA_015478945.1). Classification (NCBI taxonomy): domain Eukaryota; kingdom Metazoa; phylum Arthropoda; class Malacostraca; order Isopoda; family Trachelipodidae; genus Trachelipus; species Trachelipus rathkii. The sequence continues at coordinate 26,696 of JABUQX010078006.1, forward strand.
CGCATTGAATCTGCTCCGCCACGAGAGAAAACTGCTACGAGAAGAGTTCAACATTCATGTCAGGGTGAATTATAGCTCGGGCGGACTATCCACGACTGTCCTTCCCGTGTTGAAACCCTCATGAAATCCGACGTAGACATTTATCCTTAAATGGGCGCTTACACCCTTGGCTTGGCAGAAGAAATCCATTACGAATGGATACAAAACAGCAACAGTATCCGAGCCAATAGTAAATTTTACAGTCGAGGGTGCACCCAATATTATGGATATAGTGAGGTTTTAACTAATACTACGGAACAAAATGACACAGCCGGAGTATAAAAACACCCCTCATATCAGATACATTAAGAAGAAGCAGTTGTACCTTCAAACTCTGATGCTTTCAGATGGGTTACATGCTAACCGCTTGTTCCTGCGAAAATACAAGAGCTCAGTTGCCTCACTCCTCTACAGCTTATTCGACTCCTCAGTTGGAGTACCCATCAACCTCGAGTCATCAGTCCGACTATTCGTCTGTTCCATCGTCTACACCATTACCATACCATTCTCAGTTGGGTGTATCTGACCAGCAACAAGACGACCAACTCCGGTTGGAAATGCGGATGGTGCTGGAAAAGTATGGTTATGGTTCCCTATCCGTTTTCCGACGATCTTCAATCCTGAAGTCGCTACAAAAATTTATCGACGAAGAGGAACGCTTGCTTCAATCACATAGGCCACGTTTTCCTCAATAACAGACAACAGTTTTCTGCTTTAGGTTTAGTTTTGTATATAGTTATCAGTTTTCAGTTTTTGGTTTTTTGTTTGTGTGTGTATAATAGGGATATAAACAGTCTTTCAGTCCTTCATCATTCAGTCGCTCAATTCCATCTTTTCGCCGCCTACCACTCACTACAGTGTTACAACAGTTTATGATTATAAGGAATTTGAGTGGGGGCGTAATTTTAGTGCGGGGGGATGTTGGGGTTGCTGTCGCAGCAGCTCCGGATCCACCCTAATATATATTAAGGTGGTACAACACTAATATATATTGATGTATTCCTTTTTTATATGTTTACGCACTTATAATCCTAACTTGCTCTTTTTCCCCCATACTTCTAATGATGTCTTATTTAGGTTTTGAGATATTGTAGAATAGGCAATTTCAGAATTTATATTTTTTCTTGTGTGGTCCAATTATTTATGGTTCTACCACACTATTTTCCTTTATGGATTGACATTCTCCTTTGCGGACATAAGGATTCCCACATACTTGAAGAAGTAAGATTATGTAACATTTTTTATGTGGATTATAGCTTCTTTTTCTTTTTAGAAATGTGTGTCGCTCCATCTGTATGGCTTGCTTATTCATCTGTCCATCTCTTTTTTTAGATTCTCTAGTTTCCGAACAGCCCTCGTCGTCTGAATAACCCTTTCAGAGGGATTAGAATAATCCCCTAGGGTGAGCAGACATACTTCAGTTATTTCGTTTTGTTTTCCGCTATATGGAGCACATTTATAAAAATAATATGCTAAATTATACGCACTTCAAAAAGTGTTTTTATTCACGGGCCGCAGATTTCTATCAACGGCCGCAGAATCTTTATTGTGGTCCCACGTAGTCATTTTATTTCACGGCAATCAAATACTTCTATGCACTGGGCCGGCAGAATTTTAAATTCAATCGGGTCGCAGATTTTCTAATTGACGGTCTTTCGCGCAGATTTCTAATCGATCGGCTACATTATGTTCATCATGTCCATTCACGGGCTCTCACATTTCCATCAACGGGATCATCATTGCTAATTTAATTCTTTGACGAATTTTCTTGCAAGCGGCTTTATTCTTTCTCTAGCGTGTTCGCGTAGTCCGTAGTAATTCATGTCAAATATTCAGAACAATCGAACTCGCAACATCAGTTATCAGTGGATGCAGCTCTGCAAACTGAGCCAAGTTGATGTAATCCTCCGAGATTGTTCAAGGATTTTGCATCCTATTTTTTTTACACCACACTAAACTTCTGTTCCTAAGTAGTAAAATGCTAACCCTTACTGTGTTTCGAAACTCTGAACTGCGAAACTCTGACCTGTTTCTTTGTAGTTGTGTCTAAGTTTATAAGAAGCAAACCTGCAGATGCTTGTGTTATCAAGGACCCTAGTTATTCCTCCCCATTAAAAGTTTAACTCAATAATGTGCAATTTTTCATCGTTTTTGTTTTTACCCGCCCATCTTCTACCATTAACTCCGACCTTGTTATTCAAAGGAGGGTTCTTCAAATTCAAAGGAGATAAATTAGAACGGACATTGCTATGTGTTGCGGGGAACGCGATTTGAGATTGTTCAGTGAGAATACTGCATAATTCGGTTGTTAGATGTACAGTTAGCTTTCCGTTGAGGTAAATAGGATGTTGGGGTAAATAAGGGTTAACTAATTCACATGACTAACCTCTTAACACTTTCTTTCACAGTAATAGATAGATAGTATAGTATAATGTAGCTAACCGATTCTATTTTTCCTTTTCTAATCAGAATTAACTCATTGATCATATCTCAACCGTCTGACTGTCCTTCTAGTCTCTGATTTTCGACGCTGCATTAGTTTCTGATCTTTTCTAAATTTATTGGGTGGTTTGGGTACTCAGTAACTAGTCACGCACGGTACTTGTTTCTTTTTTAACTTATCCCTACAACTGTCCGTGAATCTTAAGGGCATAAAGTATATTGTACATATGTCGTGATCAGTTTAAGTTAATTCTTTAATTATTAGGGAGTATTAGACTGTTTAAAGATATCTCGTCCTTTCACCCATATTAGAATACCATCGTGTGAAATCTATAGCTCTTCTACCTACCGAAATGACGCATCTGTATAGATGTCGAATTCAAGCTTACTTCCATAAATTTTATCACCATTCTATTCATTTCTCTTCTTTCTCACTCTTTTCTTGATCCCAAGGTCATATTTACTGCTTTTTCCTGTTGCCTGTTTATTTATTTAGTTATTATAGACCGCTAACGTCAAAAGATATGTCCGGTCTAGTGAATGTTGTTCCAATCCCAACTAATTTCCCTAGTATGATGATCTGTAACCTTGTCTATTCTTTATTTTAACGTTCTATCATTTCTTAATTTCCCATAACTTTCCCTGTCCTTTTTTAATTCTTGAATGTTATTATTGTTGACTAAAAAGGAATAATATCATCATTACGAATTATTCAACAGATTAAAAAGCATTTCTCATTCTTCATTTCCGATTTTTAGACGTTTCTTCAAGTCCCCTATCACCTCTCTTTTAAACTCTCTTGTTCCCCCATACAATAAGTCATCTACGTTTGAACACATTACACCTATTAACTGATTCCTCCTACTCCATCTATAGATGGTAGGATTAATAAAACTTTTTTTTTTCCCCCTGTCTCTTGTATCACCTTGACCAATTTCTCATACCAGATACGGGCTGCATCTTTTAACCCATACACCCCTTTATTAAGTCTCCACACGTTCCCACTTTGTGCTTCCTTTGGTGGCTTGATATAAACCTCTCTTATTTCATCCCCTTGCAGATACTCTGTTTTGATGTCCATACTCTTGCATGTCCATCCATACCGCCCCATAATTGCAAGACAGTTTTAGTGTCTCTGTAGCACACGTCGGAGCATCAGTTACTAGATCCTTCTCCCTTTCTTCGAATCCTCTCACTACTAACCGTGCTTTCCATCCCTGTCTTCCTTCAATTTCCTTTTTTGTCATAACCCATCTTGTATTCATCACCTTTTTTCCTTTCCATTCAGAACCATATACTTCTGTATAGACATTATTCTCTTTCCAACTTTCTAACTCCCGTCTTTTTGCCTCCACTTGCTGTTTCAGTTCTCCATTCTCCTTTGTATTTTCAAAGATAAAACTGTTATCTTCGTCCGTTTCTCCAGTTTCTGTCTGTTTCTCCAGTTGCTGTTTCAGTTCTCCATTCTCCTTTGTTTTTTCAAAGTAAAAACTGTTATCTTCGTCCGTTTCTTCCGTTTCTACAGTTTCTGTCTGTTCTTCCTCTCCTAAGTCTTCCATTTTTTCACCATCACCGCTCTATTCCATATCTGTTTGTTCTTCCGGTTTTTGTTCTTCAGAAACATCTGGTAGATCTCTTATTTCAGGATAGTACCTTAAATCTACCCACTCCTTTTCCCCAGTTTCTATATCGATTATGTTGTAGCTTTGACTATATTTTTTACTGCTTTTCTTTGCTGCTCTTCCCAATATCTCAATTTTCCTTTCTTCCTCATTCTCATTCCATATCCGATACCTTTCCCCCCTTCTTTAAAGCCTCTTTGTTAATTTTCTTCTCTTCCATTGTCTCCTGAATATATTCTCTTTTCTTTTTAACTTTCTTGTATACCCTGTTCTCTCCTTCGCTATCTGAATCATCTGAGGTACTTTCGCTTTCTTCCTTTCTCCTTCCTGCCTTACTGCCTTCCTCTTGTAATTGCTCTTTTTCCTCATACGATTCTAGTTCTGATTCCATTTTCTATCTATAAGGAGTTTCACCTTGTTATTCCTAATTAGCTGTGTGCATCTCTGTTACCACTACCGCAGCAAACTTCCTATGTTTTACTAAACTACATTCCTCTGATACTCTTCCAAATTTTGGGCACGCTTAGCTGGCCCCCTCCACATTCTTTTTCATTTTCCCCTTTTTTATATAACACTTCTCCTCCATTCTGAGCTTTCTTCTAATTTTGTTCTCTCACATTTCTAACACCAGCCTCTTCGTTATCGGTCTCTCGGATTCTTCTTTTTATATGTATTTCCCTAGCTAGATGTAATCCAGTCAATGTATCTCTTATGATCTCACATTCATTGCGTTTCTCTAACATACTAACTTTCTTCTTTCATTCTTCTATTGTCGGTACCCCTAAGTTTCTACCGAATACTAGTTGATTAGGGGCATAACCTCCTTTCATTAACAAACTGCTCCTCTCCTGGCTGCAATAGTCCACTTGAGACATATTTCTAGATTTGGTACTTCCTCTTCCAATTTTCTCATATTCTCCTTCACAAGCCCCACCAGATTCTCACATGTACCATTACTCCATGGACTCTCCGCTGCCGTACATCTCATTTTTATACCGAACCTTTCATTTAAACTTCTCATCTCTTTGTTATTAAATTCCAATCCATTATCTGTAAAGAAACATTCAGGTGCTCTGAATACACTAATCCACCTATCTAATACTTTCTCTGCTGTTTCCTCCCCCTTCTTATTTCTTATCCACGTCCCCTGACAAAACCTCGTTGCAACATCAACCAACAGTAAAAACATCATCCCTTCAAATTCCCCCAAATCCATAGCAACCACCTCATTAAACTTCTGGCTTTGGGGAAAGCCAACCACCGGCCTTGCTGGTGTCCTTTTATACCTTATGCACACCTTACAGGTGTTACATAGGTCTTTCAATTCCTCTTCTATCTCCTTTATCATCTCTTCACTAACTCCCTCTTCGTTATGATAGGCTGTCTTTATCATTCTCATAATTTTATCACAACTCCCATGACCAAATTGCAGATGTAACTTCAATAATTTAATTCTCCTTCTCTTTGGTTCTAATAGCCATTCTCTTTTGTACCTACCATACCACATTTCATTTTTATACCCCTTTTGGTTAGAGTCCAGTATTCCTACTCTAATGTGTCTTACAGTGTTATAGTGTATGGTTGCGTTACCTAAATCCCCCAAAATAACGTTTTTCTCATTTAAATCTATCATTACTTTCATTTTTTCCATAGTCTGTCTCCCTATCAGCCATGGAATCTCACCTTTTACAACTTCTGTCCT
>JABUQX010078007.1:2500-7500 GCA_015478945.1 Trachelipus rathkii
CCTTCCTGGTCCAAACCTGTTCCTTTGATCATTATTCTTCCTGTCCGAGATAATGCACACATATAATTCAACTAGAACAAACTAGAAGACAAACCAAGATAAGACTATCATAACCGTTTCCAAAACATGATCACATATCTTACATGGAAAAGCTCTAAAACATGGTCTCCCGGCGCAGGCTTCACATGAAAACATTATGTTGTTACTTTTGAGAGTTCTGTTACCCTGGTCCAAACATATCCTTACTAAGAGACAGAACACGCCACCTGATTAGTGAGAGTTCCTCCTGAAGACTGAGCAGAGAAGTCAGAACCATCTGTAATATTAGAATTGATATATGATAAGACACACTCTAACCCACTGTAAAGGCACACAAACAACAACCTAACCCAGCTGTCAATGAGTAAACAACATCATCCATAGCCTCTAAAATAAATGTTTCTATTGTAGCTCACCACCTATGCTAACGATTGGTTTGCAGTTAGTTTATGATATAACTCATCTTTAAATAATTTTTCTTACGAATAAAGGGCGATTTTGTTTTAAACTTGTAAATCTTAATTATTATATAATTGTTGACATGTTATTGAAAGAAGAATAACTACCATAAATCATCACATAGCCAATTGAAGCGCAAAAACAGAAAGAAAGTTACAGGAGAGAAGGCACTCAAATCGAAGAGATAAATTGAACTCAAATCTTTGAGTTCAGCCCATTTCTAAATCATCATATGAAGCATTTTCTTATGGTTTATTATTATATTGCTTAGTCTTATAATTATAATTTTTTTAACGATTCAATGTTGCAAGAAGGTTCCTTCAAAACTAATTCTATTAAACAGAAAAAAATTATAAAAACTTGAAAGAACAAAATTATTAAACAGAGTAGTCTCTTTCCATTTTGTATAATATAATATATATATATATATATATATATATATATATATATATATATATATATATATATATATATATGTATATAGTATATATATATATATATATATATATATATGTATCGCAAAGGAATTTTTTGAAAATAAGTGACATCATCAAGAAAGTAGAAGAAGAAAAAAATTCTAAATTATAATTAGTCTTCCTCATTTACAGCAAATAAGAACGTCAAACGAAAGAAAGTTAAATTTAAACATTTCGACAACCTTTATTGAACTTTTTTTTTATAAATGTTTTTGAGTTAAACAAACATTGAATTATTTACTAGACATACATTCTAATTTTACGACAGACGTCATCCCTTTTGTTTATAATATATATAGAGTATATATATATATATATATATATATATATATATATATATATATATATATATATATATATATATATATATATATAATATTTATATATATATATATATATATATATTGGTTGTTTGTACACATATATATTGATTTACATATATATATATATATATATATATGAAAATATCTATATATATATATATATATATATTTATATAAAATATATATATAGATATATATTATTAAATATATATATATATATATATATATATTTTTATATTTTACATATATATATATATATATATATATATATATATATATATATATATATATATATATATATATATATATATATATATATATATATATATATATATATATATATATATATATATATATATATATATATATATATATGCACCATCACCATTTATTCTGCGATCAATTCTCATTCTCTTCAGAAAAATCATCCTATACAGGATTCAAATTTCAATATTTTAGACTTTGGAAGAGAACCTGACCTCCATTCTTTAGAATCCTTATATATTTGGCACCACGCTCCAAAGCTGAATGAAAATTTACAAACTGAAAATATTTTAATACTGAAGTAGAGTTTTGTCACTTAGTGATACTTTTTCTATATATTGGCAATTATTAATTTTCTTCTATTTATTTATTTATATATAACTTTTATGTAATTTTTTTAAGTATTATTTATTTAAAATTTTGTTATATTGTTCAGTATAGTCCAAGCCTTGATAATGGGTAGACGTTTGATTCACCCGAAACTAGGCAGAAACTATTTGTTTTATTTTTTTTTTTAATATTATATATATATATATATATATATATATATATATATATATATATATATATATATATATATATATATATATATATATATATATATATATATATATATATATATATATATATATATATATATATATATATATATATATATATATATATATATATAGGGCCTTAAGTAAACTACATCCCTCAAAATAATTTAGTATTGGAATGGTTGGTAATGATTTTTTATTTTAGGTAAAGAAAAATTAAAAATTTGATTTGCTATAAAAAGAACTTACTTTTTTTATTTTTTGAGCTTCAAATTGATTTATTTTCAAATTCATTTTATTTAATTTTTTAGTTTATTTCGACGTAAATATTTATTATTTGGGTCCACAATGAGTGTTGTATATATATATATATATATATATATAGTCATATGATATATATATATATATATATATAGAGTAATATATATATATATATATATGTCTCTATATATATATATATATATATATATATATATATATATATATATATAATAAATATGCCTATAGAGAAATTAGATTCAGGAAATTTCAGTAGAAGAAATTTTTTTCTAAATATTATTATTAATAAATTACATTACATGAGCTTTCGGTCGAATCGTGACCTTCTTTCAGATGTGTGATATACAGACTAAATATAAATAAATTAAAATCAAAATAGTATCAAGAAAGTTTTTGTTTTAGATTTTTTAAAAAAGGTGAGAAGTTTAATATGTTGTTTAAAATAGGATCTATTATGTATTCGTTTTTCTGTATGTTAAAATTATTGGTGTTGGTAATGCAAAATGACTCGGAGAGTTTTCTCAGGTGTATGTTATCAATGTTAATAATGGGTGTCATGTGGTCAGCATTTATAAAGTGGTTGTGGGTGGATCTGTGGATGGTAAGGGCAGAGTTTAGGTTATCTGTTTTTAGATCGTGTTTATGTTGGTATCTTCTACGGGTGAAGTCGATAGTTTCTCCGATGTATGCTTGATTACATTGTGAACAAGGAATTTTGTAAACGTATTGTGAGGTGGAAGTATTGTTGTGTGTGTGTGGTTTTAGAATTTTTTTTGAAGGGAGAATATTTGAGGAGGAAATGTGTATGGATTCAGGTAGTATTTTTTTAACAGTATTGTGAATAATGGGTGGTAATGGTAAAAAAGAAGTCTGTGTTCTGTTTTGTGCATTGAGTTTGGTGTAAAAATTATTCTTAGCTCGGCGTAAAGCAGTATTAATGATGTGTTGTGGGTAAGAGAGCTTAAGGAATGTGGAAGAAATAAGATTAATTTCAGATTGTAGGAAAGAAGGGGAGCAGATATTGAAGGCTCTGAGATAAAGAGAGGAAAGGATACCGAGTTTGGTGTTTTGGGGGTGTGAAGAAAACCAATGTGTGTAGCTAGGGTTAGCAGTAGGTTTTCTGTAAACAGAAAATTGTAAGATGTTCTGGGGGGTCCAAGAAATGAGAGTGTCAAGGAAGGGAAGGGTGTTGTTGTTGGAAAGTTCTATTGTAAATTTTATGTTGGGATGTATATTATTGATAAGGTTAAGAATGTTGGTGGGGTTTATAGTTAATGGTAAAGCTGCAAAAATATCATCAACGTATCTAAACCAGAAGGAATTAGATAACAAAGGATGAGGGAGAATATGGTAGAATTCGATGAGTTCCATAAATATGTTAGCTAGTATAGGAGAGAGTGGGGAACCCATGCTTAAGCCTGAGTTTTGTTTGTAGAAGTTGTTATTAAAATGGAAGAAATTATGATCAAGAGAGAGGAGTATGAGTTCTTTGAGGAGGGGGAAAGGGTGTGAGAGGGTTATATCATGTTCATTAATAAAACGTTCGAGTAAAGAAATGGTGAAAGGGACAGGTACTGAAGTAAACAAAGAAACAACATCAAAACTGAGTAAATTGTGGGTATTAGGGTTAATGTTTCTAGTTTTAGATATAAAGTCTACAGTATTAGTGATGTGTGAAGTGGAAATATGTCCAATGAGAGGTTTAAGGGAATTACCTAACCATTTAGATAGTTTGTATGTGGGGGAATCAATATTAGAGATAATAGGTCTAAGGGGAGTGTTGTGTTTGTGAGTTTTTGGAATTCCATAGAATTGGGAAAGTTTAGGTAAGGAGGATTTAAGATCGTTGTGGAGTAAAGGGAAGTTAGAAAGGATTTGTTTGAGTTTGCTGTTGAAGTGGTTTTGTGAGTTTTTTAATGGATTTTTGTTGAGAATAGAATATGTGTTATTGTCATTTAAGAGGGAGTTGCATTTAATGATGTAGTCATTATATTTTAAGATTACAATTATTCTCTATAGGCATATTTATTATAAATATCCATAGCGATTCAAGCTATTATTTTGTTCTATATATATATATATATATATATATTATATATATATATATATATATATATATATATATATATATATATATATATATATATATATATATATATATATATATATATATATATATATATATATATATATATATATGGTCATGATTTTTAATGCTCACAGTATGTAACTAGAGAACGGCAGGTCTTACAGTAAAACAAATTATATATTTGGAATCAGCGAAAATTCTGATGGATTTTTTTTTTTTTTTTTTTTTTTTTTTTTTTGGCTTATTCATCGAAAATATTTTAAAATTATTTCATTTAGGGGAATACCATAGGGTAAACGGCAAAGATGGCAGGAGTCGGTCTTCGGCCTCCTAGGATTGCATTTGGGACTTCGTCCCCCTCCGTCCCCTCGTCGGCTCCGAGCCCCCTAAATGATGAATATTTTTTCTTTTTAAATTTTCAAACAAGCTTTAAACTCGTACCTTCCGATCTCGGTATATATATATATATATATATATATATATATATATTATTATTATATATATATATATGATATATATATGCGCAGATATA
>JABUQX010078007.1:10000-27989 GCA_015478945.1 Trachelipus rathkii
GGGGAGAGGAGGAGTTGCAATTTTGATGAGTGACTTGTGGTACATAGCTATGGTAGACTTTGTGTGTGTGAGTTAGAATTCTAATGGTTAAATTTAAGTTTGAAAAGGTCAAGGTATGTGTGGTTGTGACGTATGGTCCATCTGAGAAAAATGTTGAAAAGAGTACGATTTTCTGGAATAATCTGAATAATGTTTTGGATGGGGTGAGTAGGAGCTTCAGATTGATTGTGTTGGGGGACCTAAATGGTTGGATAAGTGATCAGAGAAGGGATGGTATAACGTGGTTTCGTGGTGTCGGGAGAAAATGAGAATGGTAGGAAGGTGATTGATTTCAGTGAGGAGAGAGGTATGTGTTTAGTAATACTTTTAAACACATATATCCATAAGTATACTAGAGTTGGTGTAGGTAGAGATGGTATCGAAGTGAAAGTATGATTGATTTTGTGTTGGTGAAGAAGGAGATGTTGAAGTATGTGTTGGATGTTAAATCAGTGAGGGATTAGGAATGGGATTATCGGATCATTATGTTGTTCTATGTAAAATTAAGTTAGTGGGGACTTGGATGGAGAGGAAGGTGATACGAGAGGAAGTGGGTAGAATTAAGAGTGAGAAGTTAAGTGAACAAAGTAATAAAGATAAGTATCTAAGAGTGCTCGCAAGTAAACCAGTTGGATGTGAACATGTTGAAACTGAACAAATCTGGGAGCAAATGAAGGAAGCAATTGTTAGCAGTGTCAAGGAAGTATGTGGATGTGCTTAAGTAGGAAACAAGAATATTAATAGTGAGTGGTGGAATGAAGAGGGGATGCAAGCGGTTAAAAGTAAAAAAGAAGCGTGGTTGAATGTACTAAAAGCTAATGATGAAGTTTCAAAAGAAAGATGTTTGGAATTATATAAAGAGGAAAAAATAAATACTAAAAGGTGCATACGTAGGAGAAAAGAAGAGGTAAAGGAACAGTTTGGAAAGAGGATGAATTGGGACTTGCTACTAATATTCGGGAAGTTTCAACAATGACAGAAACCGTAATGGCTAAGATCAGCAACAGATTTCAAAACTTCCCCTACAGTGGTGTTTACGTAATGGTAACATTTGTAGATCAGAGGTTAAAAGCAAGTTTCCTGAACCACACGCTGCACATAGTTAGGATCAATTTACGAAGACTCGGTAATAAACTGATGCAGAACGCTTAAAACACTATTTCAACGAAAATGCACAAGATCTCAGAACCAGAGACTGAAGCAACAAGCCTTACATCTGGTAACAGGAGCATTGCTGAATCTATGACCATTCTTTTAGCTTCTAGCAGTGATGAAGAACCAGATACAGAGCTGTCAAATTTATTAATGATTGAAGAGTATCAAAAGCAAGTTTAGAGGCTGATGAAGATACTTCAGCTTGGTGTCATGGCAACAGTCAAGCCTTTCTTTACCTGGCTGAACTAGTCTGAACTTATTTATCACGACCTTCAACCAGTGTAGCAATCGAGCGACCTTTTAAGTGAAGCAAGTCTCATATATTCAATCAAATAATCAAATAGCTACTGAAAGAGCTCAGAATCTTCTGTTTTTAAAATATAACTAACCAATTATTAACTTAAAATATAAAATAAAGCAAAAATTAAAAAAGGAGATTGAAATTAATAGCTTATAGAAAATAATAAAAAGTAACAAATAAAAATAAAGCAAACTTTAAAAAAGAAATAAAATTCAAAATAAACAAATAATAAAAATAGAATAAAAGGATAAATTGTTTCATATACAAAATTGTTGAAATACAGAGTATTAATTTGCAGCTTTTTCCATATGGGTGGTGTAGTGCAGCGGTCTCCAAACTTTTATGATCGCGTACCCCTAAAACGAAAATAATTATTAGTTGTACCCACTATAGGTATAATATGATATAATATAATATAATATATTATAATATAATATAATATAATATAATATAATATAATATAATATAATATATAATATAATATAATATAATATAATATAATATAATATAATATATAATAAAAGACACGGCGAACAGTTAAAGAACCCTCACACTTGCGTGATACACGATCATAAACCTGCGCGATCGGGAACTCCATTTCGGCGCAACCCAAGTATCACTTGGGCCCCCTTTGGTACGCGCACCCCACTTTGGAGACCACTGGTGTAGTGCATAAGAATGGGATCCACAGGTATTGGATATAAAAGGTAATTTACATAAGTCCTTTTTTACTCTACTTTTCAGTGAATTTATATATTTTTTGCTGAAGTGCATTTTCATTATTCCAATTATATAAGGCTATTGAAACTTGAAAATATCTGCCAGGCTGAAAATTGATATCCGGTTCATCTTTTAATATATATATATATATATATATATATATATTATATATATATGTTATATATATATATATATATATAGTATAGTATATATAGTATATATATATATATATAGTATATATATATATATATATTATATATTTATATATATATATAGTATATATATATATAAGCAGCATATGTTGTTGTTGTTGTTAGAGTAGCGTATAAGGTATAGCATATATGGTGTACGATATATGATATATGATATTGGATGTATACATATTTTAGTATAATATATATATATTTTTATATATACATATATATATATATATATATATATATATATATATATATATATATATATATATATACATATATATATATATATATATACATATATATATAGAGCTATACGTATATACTGGTTGGTCATTGATATTATTGTTATATATATATATATATACATATATATTGGTTATATATATTATTGGTTGGTTGGCTGGCTGGCTACAGCATATATATATAGTTGTATTGCTATTACATGTTAAGAATATCATCATACACACGTGTGTTTCTGTTGTTCTGGTTATATATATTATATTATTAAGTATATATATATATATATATATTTATTATTGCTATATATATATATATATATATTCTCATTATCACGACCTGTTGGTACCTCTTTGGGATTTAATTTATGATAAGGAATGCTTTTTAATTTTTATTTTACTATATCTTTAATTCTCTATAGCATTCTATGTTGAACACTTCATTTAATTATATTATATTACTTTATATTTAATATATTGTTATTTTATAATTTTCTAGATCTTTTTGTCTATATATATATATATATATTTTTATATATATATATATATATATATATATATATATATATATATATATATTTATATAATATTATATATATATATATATATATATATATATATATATATATATATTTACCTTCCTTCTCGCCCCCTGACCACCCTCATCAGAGTGGCCACACCTCACTAAGGTACCCCGCCGCCCCTCCACAGATCGCTTAAGTCTGTGATTTTCAAGGTTGTTCTGGGGGTATAAGTTATAGGGACAGACTAGGAGGAAGTGATACGCCGTTTCCGGGGCCTGATTGCATTTCATGCAAATATTTGAGGTAGTTTGGTTAATGTTGTATCTATTTTTGTTTTATTACAAGTTTGGGTGGTGACCGCATCTTAATTCGCCTAAAGATGACTGGGTTGATATTGAAAGTGAGTTAAATTTGGGTGCTATTTCTGGTGGATGATCATTTAGTATATTATATGGTTGTCGATTTCTTAGACATTGTTCTGTTAGGTGAGTATGTATTTATTTGGTGTATGAGGTGTTGTTTTGTAGTGGATGGATGTTGCTTAGGATTTGCTTGTATAATAAGTATGGAATGTGGAAGTTGTTTTAGCCTGTGGTGAATGAGGTTAGAGAGTGCAGTGTGACAGGGGTGCTATGGTGTCTGAGTTTTAGTGTTAAATTGGGTACCTATCATTTCTGGGTGTTTCTATATAGGTGGTATCTTTGTTTTGTCGTGTAAGGGTTGTTAAGATGTTGTAAGTATACATCATGTTATAATTCGGAGTAACTTGTTTTTGTGTCGTTTGTAGTTTTCTCATGTTTCCCTTGATTAATAGTGGATGCCATACCGGTGAAGCGTTGTTCAGTGATGGACGGATAAATTGTTTATATATGGTGATGAATATATGTGTTATTTTTGATGTCAGTGCCTGCTATGGTTCTTAGAATGTTTAGTTTCCTGTTTCCTGTTTGCTGTTGTTGTAATGTTTCCTATGTGTTTTGTGAAAGTTAAGTGTGTGTCTAGTGTTACTCCTAATATTTTGAGTGTTTTGTTTAGCGGGATAGCGATGTTATTAATGAAGATTTTGGGATTGGTAGTTTCGAGTTGGCGATCTGTTGTGATTAGTGCGATAGAGGACTTGTTTGGTGAAGCAGACATTTTATCGTCCGTTAACCAAGTTTAAAATTGGTTGATGTATTGTTGGGTTAGTTGCGTTGCTGTGTTTAGATTCTGGTGTGTGCTGGCTATGGTGATGTCATCTGGGTAAGTTGTTATGTTTGTGGTTGTGAAAAATCTGCTGTAAATAAGTTGAAAAGTGTAGGGAATAGTATTGCTCCTTGGGGTACACCGTTTTTAATATTTACTATGCGTGATTTCTTGTTATTGATCTGTATTTGAGCTGTTCTTCTTGATAGGGTGTTGGATAACCATTTCTTTAAATTAGTGAAGATGCTTGATTTTATTAATTTTATATTAGATGGTGTCTGGGGACTGTGTCGAAAGTCTTGTTTATATCGATTGCTATGAGTAGTGTTTTATGTATGGGTCTGAGATTTAAGCCGTCCATTATTGGTTATATAATGTTTATGAGGGCTGTAGAGGTTGAGTAATTTTGCTGGAAGCAATGTTGGAAACTTTTGTTTGGGATGTGTGGTTTTATTCTATTCAGTATGAGCTTTTCTAAAAGTTTACACAGAGTGGATAGTAGTTAAATTGGGTGATAGGAAGAGGGTTTTGAGGGGTCTTTTCCTGGTTTTAACTTCTGATGATAATTGCTTTTTTCCAGAGGAAGGAAAGTGATTTATTTTGATTGAATTGTTACATGTGTGTGTTAAATGAGTTAGTGCGATATTTCCTAATTGTTTAATGTGGATGTTTGAGATGTTATTAGGACCAGTTGCTGGTGAGTTTTTGAGGGTCTTTATGGTGTTTTTATTATCAATTAGTATTATTTCTATATAATATATAATTTTGTCGTGGTTGCTTTTTATTTTCTCAAGGTATCTGATTATTTTCCTATTTTATGGATGAATGAGTTTATGACTTCGTTTTGCGAAATGAGTTGCGAGGGTGTTGGTATGTTGTTTTGTTGTTTGTGGGGATTGAGTGTTGGGATTTTTGATAGATTCGTGTGTGGGAGTTGGGATGTTTTTCGCGTTGTTTAATGTTTTTATTAAGTTCCACATTCTGTTGCTGTTTGTGTTTTGTAGGGTTTTTGTTAGATGAGTTTGAAAGTTATTTGAAATGTGTGTTTTGGTTAGGGTTGTGATTTGTGTTTAAATTATTGATTTGTGTTTGAATTTGTTGTGCTTACTGTTCTGCTTTTTTAGTAGGTTTTGTTGTTTGATCAAGTTAGATATTTCAGGTGTAAGGATGGGGTTATAATTTTGAGGTATCCCCGAGGTATATATAGGTTTGAGGCTTTTTGAATTGTTAAAGTGAAGTTCTGGATAGCTGAGTTTAGTATTGTGGTAATTGAGATTGTTATAGTTTGAGTATTATTTTCTAAGTATTCTGAGAATTTTGTCCAATCTGCTTATAATAATTTGTGAAAGTTTTCCTAATAATGTGGCTGTGTTTGCTGATAATTTCCTATTTTATGATTATGGGAAGGTGGTCAGAGTTTAAATCGGTTTGAGATAACCATTGGAATTTTGTGTGAAGATTTGGGGAACATAATGTTAGGTCTGTGGATGTATTTGATTGGTTTGTTTGTGGAGGAATTCTAGTATAATATTGTTTGTTTCTTAGGATGTTTATATGATTTAAATATGTTATTAAATGAATTCCTCTCTGGTCTGAACTTTGGTCTTTGTGCCTTGTTGGGTGATATGTAATGCAATCACCTACTATTATGAGGTTTGGGAGGTTTGAGATGGGGTGCAATTTGGGGTGTAGTTCTTAGGGCAGTGTGGTGAAGTGTGATGTGGAATGTAAAGGTTTATTATGTTATGTGGCTTTTTGTTGATCATTATATTGAAAGATTGAATTTTGGTGGTATTTTCGTTTAGTAATGTTGTTGTGAGTGTGGTGGTGTTTTGTATGGTAGTGAATTATGTATGAGGGTTAATAATTGTATGAAATTTTGGGTTATGTGGTGTGGTGTGTAAATGGAGCCATATCCATAAAATTTGGGTTCTGGGTGGGTTTCAGGGAGGCGTGTTTCTTGAATTAGTGCTATGTGGATGTTGTGTTATTTTAGAAAGATTTCAATTTTTTTGTTTTTATTATGTAATCTGTTTATGTTTATTTGAAATATGTTTATGTTATGATCTTGCTAGCTCATCTTTGGAAAGTGGGTTATTGTGGGTGGGGTGTATATTTGGCATATCCAGTCGCAGTTTGTGGGAATAAGTGTTGCGAAAGGTGAGAAGTGTTTGTGGATCCACTTCTCAAACCTATTGCATCGGATAGAATTTTCTCTTACGATTTTGTTGCAGATGGAGCAGAAACAGATTGCAGGTCCCTGGTTTCTTTCTATGTCCCCGGCATTTTGTAGAAGCACTGATGCATGCGCTGGGAAAATGTCCCAGAAATTAGAAAAAGGTACAAGAAAAATGATGAAAGCAATTGGGATAGAATGTCCCAAGTGATCTTCGGACTCCTTTGGAAGAGGCGGCGAAGAACCGTCGCTGCAGTGACCTCGCATATAAGATCAGGGTTGTGGAGTCGGTTCAAAAATTTTCCGACTCCGACTCCGACTCCGACTCCACCCTCTCGAAAAATTACCCCTCGAACTCCGAACTCTCCGACCTCTTGAATATTACCAACTCCGACACTCCTACTACTTCCACCCTTTTGAAAATTACCGGACTCCCGACTACCGACTTATTCTTTTTCTCACTTAGTCTCCGCAGTAACTATGTCCAATAACAAAATATATAGGTTTATAGTTTATAATTTTATAGTTTATATATTTAAGGTTGAAGTAAGTAGGCCACTACTCACCGAGGTGATTACGTTATAGTGTTCAGTATACCGAGATATATTTCCAGTATCTATATCTGCGTATATATATATATATATATATATATAAATTATAATATATATTATATTAGTAGTATCAAGTATTAGCTTTTGATTTTACTTCATGTATGTGCTGTTACATGTATAGTAGTCCGTGATTTCATCTATACCTTCTATAGAATTACACCAAGAAATCTTAAAGTTAAATATATGGTTCAGATGGACTAATCATTAGTGGGCGTTGATTAGGGTGTGAAGAACTTTCCTAATACTTTTCAATTTCTCAATTTTATCAAATGTGTGGTGTGGAGTAATTAGAGAATGACATGAATAGAAATGTCACTATGGGAATAAGTTTTCATCATGTGAACTAAAAGGAGAGGTGTATAGTCGTTGGTTAATATAGCGGATTGTAATACTTCACTGTGGTGAGTTGTCTGTGGAATTTCAGTACGGCTGTGGAGACCCGAGGAAAATAAAAGTGGATTTAGATCATGTAAATCTAAGAAATGCCTGGAAGTAGTATGAGAAAATGTCACTTAGCTTGCGATTAGAGATAGATGGCATGCAATAAAATCGTCAGGTGTAACTGGCGGGGTTGGTGAGGGGGTATTGTTGTGGGCCCACCTGGGCCAAAGATAACGCCTATCACATTGACGAGATGTCCATAGTTGATAAGGTCCGTGTCGTAACTTTGTCTATTACTCGTGTGAAGTCTATCTCTCTATATTAATGGTGGTTTCACTGAATATGCGATTCAGAGTTGTTCGTCCACTATTAATATAGGATTTAAGGTGTGATGTTGGAAAGTGCTAGGTCTTTCTTTTCGACTCTTGTCATATTCTTTCCTCATTTATTGTCTTATTCATGCTCTTCTTCAGTTTGCATCGCTCGACGACTACTCTATCCTCCAGTCTTGGGGGAGACGAATGGTGCGGATAGATGATATGAGTCATGTATGATAATAGTTATTTATTTTGAGTATTATTTTGTATTAATATAATACTATATAATAATTTATGTTATTATTTATAATGATCAGTATTATCTAATTACCTTGTATTTCGCATAGTACTGTTGATTATGGGGTGGTCTATTTATTCTTACTCCATTGTTGTGAGTTATATATCTATTGATTATACTCTAATTTAATAAATGGTACGTTATTGAGATATACCTGTTATATGATGTGGTGCAAGTAAGCAAAAAAAAAATTTTACGGGGTGTTTTTTTAGATTAATAGAATATGTTTATATTTCTGCTGTTCATGTATCAATATAGTATTATCTTTATCGTAGTGCGTTCTGTTTGTGTGAACTATATAGTATATTAATATAATTATAATATATATAATATTATAAATTAATTATTTTTAATATAATATGTTATATTATTTTGTTTATGCTATACATTTTTTCTTTTATATATTATTAGTATATAAGATTAATTATATATTATATTAGTTATATATTGATTTATTACTATCATATTTAATATATATAATCATTATTTCAATAAAAATAAATTTATGATTTATTAACATAGCAAATATCTATACTATTATAAATATATTATTATATATATAAGTTACTTTTCAATATATAAAGGGAATACAATCATCTAGGAACATTAAATAATACATTAATTTTAAAAAAATAAATATTAATAATTATTGTATAAATAAAATAATTTACTTATTTTCATCTCTTTAACAGCAAAATGATTGATAACTTCCTTCGTTTATATTGTGAAGCTATGATGACATTAATTAAAGCTAGTTCTTACTGCTAGATTTTATCTCATTGTAGATACATTTGAAAAAGTTTACTTTGTAGCCTTTTCAGAGTCAGTGTATATATTGCTTTTGGAATTTCACATTTTTGAAGTGATAGGTATAATGCTAATAAATCTTAACAATCTAAATATGACTGCACTCATTATATTTTATTTTAAAAATTTAGTTAAGTATTGGATGGAGGACGGTGAAATATAAAATATTTAGCTTTTATTTTATATATATAGTGTTTTTTATATGGATCTTATTTGTGATTTTCGTCTAGAACTCATTGTTCTTTGTTACCTGGTTTATGAAAATCATTCAAATAATATAGAAATGTAATTGCCTATACTCTATTAGTCTTATTACATTTAATATGAAATGCAACACAAGTAAGGCATTATTATTATATTTCTTCATATATATCAGAAAAGCAGAAGTTCTGTTGACTATACTCTCCAAAAATGTTTGAAAATAGTTTCGTTGATTAGTTTTGACTTGATAAACACCTTCTATAATAAACATCACATACATTTACATATATGATTAAGAGCAGTTGCTGTCACTTAAGATGAAGACGACAAATGTAGTGCATAATGGAAAAGAGTGTTTTTCGCAAGAATAAATGTTTAAGAGACTATATATATAATTAACTATATCACGCAAATTTTGGCTTTTTGCTTAAAATTACTTTGTAATAGATCTAAGTTTATTATATAAAGGTTAGAATTTCTTGTATACCATTGTAAGCTCCTCTTAAGTACTTCAATGCATGCTTTATATTTCATTAGTCGTATACAATTACACTATCGAAATTTCATTTCTCACCTACTCTTATCTTGTCTATAATATATTTACCGTATTGAGAGCCTTGTCACATTTTGGTTAGTTCTGGGAAATATCTATTTTCTTTTTTATTTTTAAAATAGTGTAGTTACGGTGGCTCATTGCAATTCTTAAAAAATAGCAAATAGTTTGCATTTGCATGTTGCTCCATAGGTTTTAAGTTTTTAATTAGAGTTATGATACTCACATTGATGTGAAACAGTGAGAACATCTAACGCCGCTGGAAATATTTTCGACTCAGCTTAAACACTCATCTAAAATTTCTTCATTAGCTTTTTACATCCCATATCATTATCTGTTGTCTCCAAATCAGAAATGTATTAAATATTTATCACTTCAAAAAATCATGTAGTATATTACCTCAGATAGAGATAATGAAACAAAGAACCAGTTAGTGGCAACATGGACCTATCGAGAGTGTCCCAGTCAACTAAATATTTATCAAAATACATGCCGTGCATTCTATATTAGATTTTATTTTTGGCTGTTTGAATGATTTACGAGTCAGATATACAAACACAGACCTACACCTCTACACCCTTAAGGCCTAGTCATCCTTTCCTAAACAATTAGGTCAATATTAAATAATTATTATAGCCAACTACTACCAAAAGTTAAATCAATTTCATTAAGAGTATAAGTGTTCATGTGGCTAGCGGAGATAGAGGGTAATTGAGGTGAGTGTGAGTACTAGGGGATGAGGTGGCGACGGATTGGCGGTGCCATTAGATAACTAGCTAGAGAACGCGCCGAGCATGTTGGCTAGCGGTCAGAAATGTAACTGGATAAGGGAGAGAGGATGAGAGGCAAGCAAACAATCCTCATAATAGCCTAGACGCATGATATGAGTGGTTGAGAGTGGAGGCGTCTCAACAAACTCCTGCGCGGGGAAAGCGAGGAGTAGTCAGAGTAGTGAGCGAGAGAAGTAGTTAAACATATTACAGGAATGAAGTCAAGGTTACACGTCTTCCTACATTTATTATTTAGTGTCCCCTAGAAAAACTGTCCGGATGGTAAAGAATAGTTTTATAGTAATGCTTGATGGTATCATGTTCCCGAGCAGAATGGACTGAGAAGAGAAGATTTGAGAGGTAGGGACAGTAAAGATGGGCAAGTAAGATGGCGAGGACGATCCTGGGCCAATGTTGAACGGGGCGGAGAGAGAGAGGGAGAGCGATAAAAAAGAGGTGGTGAAGTTGTTTGCGGAAAAATTATATAAATTGGTAAAAAAATTACCTAAGATGAAATATGACAAGAGAGGAGAAACAGAGGTTTCCCACAGCTATACTAGAGGGAGGATGAGAATGAATGGGTGAGGAAGGAGGAGGAGGTGAAAGCGGGTAAATACCAGAGGCAGATATGGTCGAGAGAGGTGGTTTAACAGAGAGGAGGGAAAGGAAAGTGAAGAAGAGGAGTTGAGCGCGAGAGGAGATTATGTGAAGTATGGATTAGCTTAAGAGTTGAATAGTCGGTAACCGTGTATGTAATAAGTGAATAGACAACATCTGAGAGAGAGTTTAAAAAAGTGATTTTTTAACAATCAACATACTTATATGCCCCTACACTAGCTACAGTAATCGCGAGCGGAAACTATAGAGACAACAACGCATTTCATAAAATTCGGAAGCTAGAGTTGAAGAGTATGTATATATTAATATGACGAAGCTTTATCGTAGGGCGGAAGATGATGGATATTAAGCAACTATGATATTGGAAAGAGTAAAGAGAGACACTAGAAATATAGAAATGAAAGTAGATTAGTGATAGAAGTCATATGTTAGTTGTGGATTAGAGTGTACACTTATAGAAAGATGGATGTGGCGGAGATTGGATTGGTGGGGACATCTGAAGAGAATGGAGCCCTTTAGAAAATATGAACCAAAATAAAGATTGGAATGGACATATCCAGATGTATGATATGGACAAGTAAGACCAAAGTGGGTGCAATTATATTATCGATAAGAAAGATGGTTATTCTCACGGTAAATCGGTGGAGGAATAAGAATATTATCTCTCTTGGAAAAGATGATCAAGCTATTACCAAATATTGAATATGCAGTCAGCTGAAGAAAGAAAGAGGATATAGTTGACAGGAGAGGGACGATATCTTGGATAGTAAAAAGTTATGTATCTATGCGTTCGGTATAGTTTTATCTGACCAGGTATGAAGACATCCTCTTTACCTGGGTAGAGGTAAAGAATGAAATATATTATATTATTAGTTATTATATATATATAATATATATTATAAATTATATATATATATTATAATATTATATTACTTTTTATATATTTTCTAGTTTGATATTTATAATATATAGTTATGATAGTTATTATATTTTATGATAATATATTATTAATATATATATAAGTATATATAAGTATATATTACTATATATAATATATAAGTTATAATATATATATATAATTGATATATATATATATACTCATATAAATATATTAATATTTTATATATTACTATTTATATAATATAAACTTTATAACTTATAATATATATATAATTTATATTTTACTTATTATATATATTATATTATATATATCTCTTTTTATTGATTAAATATGAGTATATATATATCCTATTTCATAGTTGTATTATATTATATCTATGAAGTAGCCCTATTTTTTTCTAAGTATAATATAGTCTATAAGTAACCGTATATATGTACCTATATAGTCTGAGTATAGTATATATATATTATATATTATATATATATATATGTATAATATATTTTCTTATACAATACATACATACATATTATATACATATTAATAAATATATTTTATAGTATAGATCATCTTATATATATATTTTATATATATATATATATATATATAAATATATAAATATATACTATTATATATATATATACTTCATGAGTATTGTTCTTAAATTATAGTGGTTTCTTATATATTATAGTTATATATAGGTTAGTTATATATTACGTATAGAGTAGTAACGAGGTATCCAATAATATATAGATATAGTGGAACAACAGCCACTTCAACCAAGAAATCTTTCCCAACTACAAATATGTTTCCTCATGTCTATTAATAAAACATATGATATACTTCTTTAATTTGCTTTGGATTAACTATTATTTTAAATTTATTAATTTCAACAAGATGTGCTATTAATTTCTGTTTTTAGTATCTTTAAGCCATTTTTTTCAAAAACAATAACAATTAATTGCATCTTCCTTGTTATATTATTTGTTAATTTATTTTTATGTTTTGGGGTTTTAAATGTTGCTACGAATTTTTTTTTTATATTATTATAGTTATATTTATTATTTTATTATATGTTTTAGCAAATAAATTAAATGAATTAATATTATATACTAGTATACTTAATATAATATACTATTTATATATATATATATACATTAATATATATTAATAGTATAGTATATAGTAATATAGTATATATAGTTATATATCTATATATAAAAAACTACCTACTAATCATTACTTGGTTACATGAACTTACATCTAAATACAATCAGGCATACGCAAGCCGCCAGTAGTGCCGCATCCCAAGACATTCACGTTCTGGGCCCATTTGAGGAGATTATGCTTGTCGGAAGTGGATTAGTTCTTTAAAAAATAGAATAGCACTCACGGTTCCTCCCTTCATGGTTTTTTCCTCTTTGGCGTCTGATGATTCCTTCCATATTTACATGCGACAAAGAGCATGAAAAAGCAGTTCCACCAACGGCTAACTTGCGTTGGGAAAAGGAGAGCAGTAACCAGCAAATTTCAGCTTCTTGTACAATGTCCTGATACTGTGCAAAAAAGTTACCATAAAATTTTGTTACAACTCAGTCGTTTCAGTGCAGTGCAAAGGAAAATTTGTTAGTTTTATACATATGTGTAAAGTGTCTATTGGAATATTTTGTGTTACATAGGATTAGGAGAACCCCTTTGACCTCAGCTTTTGTCGCCCGCCGTATGGGAACAATTCGAGACGTAAATACGACGCTTTCCCGACTAGCTCTTCAATATCTAGAAGTCTGACTCTTTTCAAAAAATAAATAAGTGCTTCATTTGGAACTGTTTATTCACCTGAAAGAAACTGAGAACTTTGAGAAGTGTTGTATACGGAGATAGTTGTAAGTTTACCATCATCACTTTTATCATTTTATATTTGTATGTTTTAGTTAACTTGTAAATCCCTGATATCTTTGTCTTTGTTCTTGTCTTTCTTTTCATCACTATAGAATCGAATCACTTGTAATAAAGGAAAATAAAATCTTTGTCACTCTTGCTTACTTTTCTACTACTTCGATTTGAGTATTTGTATATAGTATTATACGCTACTTAATATTGCACTTTAATACAAATGGTGCCACTAATTATTTGGCTAAAGATTTGGCCAGTGAATTTATTATGCACTTTTTGTTGTTTTCGTTCTCATATAGATTACCCGTGTCATACTTTATAATGAATATAAAAATGATTGATAATAAATATAACATCACAGTTCATAGTAATACTCTTAATGTATAATCAATAGACGCAAAATTCTTCTCATTCCGTGACCATGGAGTTCTTTTTATTCCTTCAAGTATCATATTTCTTAATATAGTATGGTATAACTCACGACACAGAATCATTAGGTTGAAGCGTAAACATTTTATTAGAAATAATCCTAATTTACGCTACAAAATAATTGTAGAAACATAAGAGTACTGGTTAAAATTCTATTCTTCGAGAGAGGAGGACAAGTTTGTCTAATTCCTTCTCTTGCATTTTTGTGCATGGTGGAAGTACGAAAGGTTCAATAACTGCTGCATGAAGTGATTGAAGTCATTCAAAGAGTCACAATTTATAAGAATTTTGTTTAGGGAGAGAAAAGTAATGTGTTCCTTCGACTGCCCACACATTTCTATTCCTTGAAAGTGTACCCATTTTTAATATATATAGACTCCGATTATATACTACATCAGCGATTGAATTTATTTCAGATCATTATTACCCGTCTTATCCTGACCTCTTTATTCTTTTGAAAATTACCTTTTTATTATCTACTTATATAAATATTACATAGTATGACTCCGACTTCAGTATGTATAAATAGTTAGCTATATACCTCGTACTTTCAACTAGAGTACCACCTCGCCTACATTTAGTGAATAAATTAATACATCGATTCATTACTTCAGTGTCATTAATACTGTTAGCATTATTTTATTTTATTATTATTTACCGTGAATTACCTGACTCCTACCTCTCTTTCAAAAGTTAATACTCATATAGTGACTCCTACCGACTCCCTAGTGACGATACTTTATACCGTAACTTATATACCCTGAACTCGCGCACTTATTTATCAATAAATAATTATACCTGTATTGCGTATTATAATAAGATATATATTATTACTAGGGGGTATTGGTTCGATAGGGGGGTGCAGCGATCGTAGGCCTTAATTCGTCAGGGTTCTCTATTTCGTGTGAACTTAAGCACGAGTTAAATATCATTATATATGAAACTAATTAAGACGATAATATATCATATTCTATACTATTATATATCTTTTCTCAAAATTGTATATTACTAATTAAAAGTTATACGTAATTAAATGATGTTTATCGATTTTTGTTTTTATTTAGCTAGAAAAATATATTGTTATATTATTATGAATAAGTAATAATTAAAATTACATAACAAGAATGAAGATTTTACACATATGTTATATGTTATAATAAATGTTATGATTACACATATATGGTTTGTATGAGAACCCTTTCTGAGTGAACAGTCCATTAATTAATATATTCTTAGAAGATAATGTTATTTAGAACTTATTTCTTGCTTTTAGTTTATATAATTATATTAAATTACCTTGATTTGATTGTTATATTGAAGCTAAGTGCATTATTCGGGCTATGGTTAATTATAACTAGGATTCTTTCTTTTGGCGGGAAGTTTAATAAGAAGGCGGTCAGATGGAGTTTGAGAAAATTGAATTATAGACACTAGTATTAGAAATTTTTATTTATTTAAAGAATACCTTTGCCAAACACTATAAATATCGATTGTGGGTTCGAGCGTAGTTATAATTTTTCACGTGGGCTTTGACGAAGGGATATCTGTTTTGTTCTATTTGTATAAGGATCTCGCCGCCGTAGGTAATATGGATCTAATTCCCTTTTTACACTCATTATATTTAAATCACCCATTTGTCTCATTTATTGAGCCATAAAGCATAAAAAGATTGAAGAACAGTACATTGTATATTGTTTGATTCTATAATGGTAGCTCATTATACTTTTACGCCATTTTTTGTTAAAAATTTTCATTATAATTTATAATTTTTACGTCAAATATACTCATGAATTTATACTAAATAAACGCATTGTCCATTTAATGTAAGTTGTTTAAAATTGAACACATATATTATAATCGAATTATTAATAATTTTATTATAAACTATAAACTATATATATTTATATAATCAAATTAATTAAAGCTTAGAACTAATAAGAATTAATTAATTAATAAAACAATAATAATTAATTAATAAAATATAATATAAATAATTATATTATATAATATCTAATATATAAATAATAGATACTATTTA
Organism: Trachelipus rathkii; assembly: GCA_015478945.1. Taxonomy (NCBI): domain Eukaryota; kingdom Metazoa; phylum Arthropoda; class Malacostraca; order Isopoda; family Trachelipodidae; genus Trachelipus; species Trachelipus rathkii. The sequence goes on from JABUQX010078007.1 coordinate 26,351, forward strand.
AAACAATAACAACAGAAGAATAATTAATAAGGGAGTTGGATGGAATTTGTTTGTTATATCCATCAAATCAATTTACATCAAAGAAAATCACAGTTTAGTTAGGAAAAATACTCAAAGATCAAAATGTGAATTCTTATTAGGTGTATAAAGACAATTATAGTATATGATATTATTATATATATTTTATATATTATTAATAATATATATTTATTATTTAATTTATATAATATATTTAAAACTGCATTATTCAAAGGTTTTAGATTCAAAACAGTAATTTTAGAGTTTATAAACATATTTACTATTATTTAAATATTAATTATTATATTTATTTATATATATAGTTAGGTTGTGTGCGGGTGGAGTTAGGTGGTGTGTGATTGAAAGATATTTAAACATTAAATACTTGTGCATTTTAATATATATATATAGTATATATATATTTATACATAATATATTATAATCATATATATAATTTAATATTATTTATATATATATCCTATATTAATATATTATATATTATATATATACTATATATTTATTAGGTATACTTATGTATTATATCTACGTATGATATTATATTTATCTATATATTATTATACTCAAACGAGTAATGGTTAATTTAATCAGTATTTACTTCCTATAATATATATGATGAGAAAGGCGGTTCTCTGGCTTTCATTTGTTTGGCTATAGTTTATTTATAACGACGTGTTTTCTAGTAATTACTATATATATTGCACATATATATATATACTCAGATAGTTTCAGTTAAAAAATAATTATAAATTAATTATAATTAAGTAATAGTATAAAAGTTAATAATAATAACGTTAATAGAATTAATAGTGTTACTCCTCAGTATAAGACTGAATAATTAGGTCAAGTTTTAAAACTTGAGGCGGTTTATGTATTCATGTTTCGTGGACGTCGTAAGCGGTTCTTATTGCCATTATACAGAAATTGCCGTTTTTCAAAGTCTTACAAAACGCCCTTGGCCGAGGCGATCCGGGGGCCAAATGGAGACGTGCTGAATGGCGAATTACGGTAGCATAAGTGGAGAAAGGAGGGGAGGGCTGCACGGCACTTGCGATGAAAGAAACAGCGACGAATAAGTAACGCTAGACGTCAGGAATAGAAATTAAGATGCGGAGCACGAACGGTATCGCAAATGAGAGAACAAAGAGAAGAATGAGGAGAGTGGAATAGAAGTTGAGAGAGTGAAGGCACGAAAGTGAAGATTTGAGATAAGAAATAATTCAAAGACGCACGCTAATAATTTAACATCTTAAGAATAGGGCACATGGATATCGAACAGTAAAAAAGCATTAGATTTAATAGGTATTAGATTGCCAAATTACTATATAAAAAAAATACAAAAGTGAAATTGATTACTAGATATAAAAAGACTAATATCGACAAAAATAATATTTAATGGATATTTCGATAGTTACATAAGTTATACCTATATATAGGAACACAAGCTTTATATAATAAAATTTAAGTATTAACTATTAATTGATAAAGTAACTGAAGATAATAAAATATAAGAGGGGGCCATTATATTTCTAAAACCCCATATGGTAGGATCTCCCGTAGCCTATTATACGGGGGAAATGAATATCTATCCACTCACCTTTAT
>JABUQX010078008.1:0-35000 GCA_015478945.1 Trachelipus rathkii
TTTGCATACTCAAAACGCTCATCATGTCCATAAAGCGTGATGTTCAATCTTATGTGCTTCTACCGCACAGCGAGGACAGCATACACTTTACTTTGTGACTCCACCTCACCACCATTTACCTAAGTACTACTACACTCCTCGACAGTCACTGGCAAAGAAACACAATCGATACTATTCTCAAAAAATCTTTACTAACAACTCTAAAGGTTCATTTCAATACATTTCGTAACAACAGGGGGTTTCACATTACATGTCGTCTGATACTTTCTTTCTAGGAGACATTGCCTTCACAAGTAGTTGCAACATCAATATCAATATTTTCCTATAATATTTTTATACACACTCTCTCTTTCATACATTCACACAATTTACTACTCTCCAGCTATATGACCACCTACGGTGAATCATAACCGCCATCCCCTACCTTTTGGTACAACTACCGAAATAACAAACCGGTACATACATCATCCATCTCTAACTTCCTAAATATAAGCATAACTACCACATTAGTACAACTCATTCGCACAGCACAAACACTTTTAGCACTATACTCTCTATAAATCTCTATCAACTGGTCACCTGCACACTTTCTTTACCCGAACCAATACATTTTCTCAACTCACAGACCATAGGACATTCCTTTATGCATTACCTCGATATCTTTCATACTTAAGAGTTCTTCATCCCCCACACCAACTTCTCACGCAGTTATAGGCTTTATAACCAAAATCACCAACACCACATTCTCGCCTTCTAGCATTCTAACAATTTCACGAATCTAATATATATATATATACATTCCCTACATCTACGACAACCTAGTTCCACCCTCAAAAAGTCACTCACCCCAACACAACCACCATACAGCCATTCGCTCCTCATCACGCACAACAAACTCATAGTTCTTCCCTAGCGTTCGCTCAGTCTTCCTACTTTGAAGCAATACCTTCTCAAAAGCAAACAAAATCACCTTAATGTGACCTCAATCTTTTAATTTCAATTTTGTACTACCTCCCTCTATCTGACCACGGTTTACGTGCTCATTTTCATCGTTTGCATTTTGAAAGAGAAGCAGTGATTAGGAAATTTAAGCCCCTGTAACAATTCAAATGGCAAAATGACTTCACAATGGCATTATTTCACGCTTTCCAGTTCTTCCACTTATCCCATGATCGCAATACATGACCTCTTCGAATTCCCTGGACAATATTTTCACATCCTCATCACCCTCAAACAAACACTCCTCCAACTCTGATTCCAAAACATACTTCCTAATCATAACTCTTTTCTCGGATACGTTTTGGCCGCTTTTTTATGGGGTACGGATAGAAAAGAGACTAAAATAAGTTAAAACTGATTCATTTAATATATTTATTGGGGGATAAGAAATAAAATATCTTAATATAACAGAACAAAAATATATATACATTTAGTACATAAATTTTATATTGATTTAAAATTGGTTTATTACATTACTAGAAAAATTAAGAAACGATTTGGATGGCGAGTATATCACAAATATGATATGTGCATATATCCGCCCATCACAGGTGTCCGAAAATATCAAGATATTCTCAGTGTCCGCTCTAGGTAATTCGGGGCGCTGGTATGCGGCTCGCTGCGTGCTGTCTGTACGCCTCCGGACGGTTTTGATCAGGAGAGTGTTTTGAGGCTCTCAAGTATATTGGGGGGGTCCTTCTTGTGCTTCAGGCGCTAGAGGGCGGCCATTTATGTCTAATTTTATAAGGCAATTGTTTGCATAAGTTCTAATTAATCCTCTCTATGGCAAATACTAAGGCGGCATCCTGGTCCGTCGTTATTTGACCGTCCTCCAGTCTTGATCTAGTGCCTCTTCTTTATTTTTGTTTTTCTCTATATCACACCCTTTCGTCTTCCCCTTTTTTCCTGTTTTCACTATTTGCGGTGGTGGTTTTTCGGCGGCGCATAGGGTTTTCCCATACTCAAAGACATCTTTTCGCTACATCCTCGTGTACCTTTTACAGAACTACGACGGGCCACATGCAACATCAGGGGAGCAGCGCGCGCGTTTTGAAGCAGACCAGCTAGGCCTCACTTCTTATTCATTCCTTTTACTCAACATTTTTGGTCTTAAATTTGTCAATCTTTGATCGTAAATATAAAATGTTCTTAGTCACATCTTACTGCTCCATCTCCAAATTTTTACAAAAACCGTCTAATAATCCACTAAAATAATGGTGTGCTGTAAACTCAAAGCGAATAAAACGTCACTTATGATTACGGCCCATCCCTAAATGATTTCAAAGATCTTATATAAATAAAGGATTGCAAGTGTTTTGATTAGTTAGAAGACAACATAATCGCTTAACGCTGTTTATTTTTGATGGTCATGAGTAGTTAGGCGCATTGCTAAAGAGGCATAGAAGAAAGATCCGCGTCTACCATAATCGTCTATCTTTTAATGTGTCTCGACTATATTACAAAGGTCAATTGTCAATCTGCAAACGCTCGTAGACTTTGTTGTCCTTCTATCAGCAGGTTGTATTCGCTGCACCTGCTTATAGCAGGCTCGGTCATCAGTTGCTAAAATCACGTTTGGAATCTCTCGACTGCAAGGTATCTCTTATGCTACATTGCTATCAATTAACATTAATATTTCTTTAAACCCTCACCCCCATATATAATAATTTGAGTTAAACAAGATGTATCAAATAACATGCGAGGGTTTAAACAGTAAAGTAATAAAGGATTATCGCAAACCATCCACCCTAACCTCCATAGTCACTGTCTTTCGAGACTGATATTGAGGTCAAGTTCTTATTTTAATATATATACTCATCATTATTTTGTTGATATAATTTATTGTTTTTTGTGGACTTTAGAACTACTTTATCATATTTCAAATTTTATAGTGGTTTCTTAAAACTGAATGGATCAATGCATTTCTTGTACATTTGTGTGAATTGAGTAAGGTTGACTGTTACTTTATTTTTATTCTATTATAGATATGCTATTTTTTCAACTTTAATTGATAATACATTTTAATGGGATTAATTTTTATATCATGTTTGTTAGTAAGCTGGTAGTTGTAGCTATATATTTATTTGATTTTGGATTCAATTTGGAGGGTTATAGGGTATTTGATGTTTATTTTTGACATTGTCATTTACGTCAGTATTGATGTTATTATTTTTTTTATTTGTTTTTTATATTATTATTATTATTATTATTATTTATTTATTGTTATATATATAAAATTAAATTATTATTATTTAAATTTTATTAATTATATAATATTTTATTATTAATTCAATTATTATTATTTATTTTCTTATTTTTATATTCTCTTATCTATTATTAATATATTTATATTATTTTTGTAATTAATTAGATTTATTTAGTAAGTATATAGTATAGTAGTGTATATATTGATCAATATCAATTTTTAAGGCTAACCAAGTAATTAGATTGTAATTTTTTATTTATATTTATTCAGCACTTTTATTATATAATACGTTTATTTATTAATACTAACTAGTATATAGTATAATAGGGTCAATTTATACACTTGATAATGGTATTTGACAATCTTCATTTTACTATTGTGAGTATTGGTTTTCAACGCTGTCATAGAACTTGGATAATGAGTCGAAGCCATTGTTCGCATGAATATATTTACGACGATGAGGGGACTTTTCTGGTTATTACATATATATAATGGATATATGTACATTCAATTGTTTTATCTATGTTTCCTACATGTGGATATTGACTGAAGAGATAGTAAGAGCATGATAGTAAGCATAATTGATTTGACACTGCGAGTTTTAAAGGTTTGATATCCATTTGTATTGTATTCTGGAGTAAACAGTGACTACTTTTGCACAGATGAACGAAGATTCTACTACTGTGTGTCTGCTTGGTTTTTAACGAACAGCTGAAAGGAGTGAGCGAGCCCGTTCACGGTTTTGGTGAGCTCAGCCAGTGGTGGGCAACTTGATCTTCACCGCGGTTCTCTCATTTTCACATTTGTTTGCGCTGGTGTGTTGGCGCAGCTGGGAGGAAGGGAGGCGGAGTCGTTCTTTGAGTCTGTTCTCATTTCCGCAACAGAATTATACAGAGCTAAGTCTGTTCATATATACGATTTAGATTTGTTGATAATTTTTACCTTTCGAACTCAAATTCTTATACTAAAGATATCTGAAACTTTGACACCATTATTTTAAGGTCTATTATTCTTCGGCTAATGAATCATGACATGCTGAATAATATATGGGCATTGTCAAAGAAGAAGAGTCTTCGAAAATTTGGAGATGTTGTGTTCTATTACACACACAATCGAAGCTACTTTATACCCATACCTTGAACGATGGAAAGATATCAACATAGAGAAAATTCATTAACGGAGATACAAATGCATGTTGAGTTATAATATTGCAGGATCCTGTTGGCCTATAAAAAGGCTGGGAGGTTAAACATCTCGAGTTTTGTAATTAGTATAGAACGATAAGCGTCATGTTTTATTAAGAGGGGAATGTGATTTCTGAGTAAGACATTTGTGGGAAATTGGGGCCTAGACAAACCGCAACGTTTGATGGTATCTCTCACTCACTGCTCGATTTGAGTTTGACGATCGATGTGGTACGCACATTTTAACACAGTTATATATAGTTATAAGGGGTAAGGTTGGTACTGACTTGCTGTTAGTTGAATAGATAACGTTGTTCCCAATGGTGAATTGCTATACACGGGATCCCGCGTCCTTTGTTTTGTGCCGCGAATGGTGGGTCGTTTCACATCTCTTCTGAGCGATGGGCTTCACAGTAATATAATAAAGTCAGTTCATACAATGTAACGAAGGTAGTGGAAAGCGTTTTGGGAGAGGGAGTTTGGGATGCTCACTTTTTGGAGTGGCTTCTTTGTTTGAGTCTCAAAAAGTTCTGCTTCTAGTCTGCATACCATTTTTTCGTGTTGATCTTGTTTGTTACCGACTGAATTTTGAGTCAACTGTTTGGCTACGCGGTAAATGCATTTAGAGACTGAAATGAAGTAGCTTTTGTCTCTTGGTTCATAAGGCTAAGATTTCTTCGCAAGCCTAGAAAATTAATATGAAACGATTTCTAACAGGTATAAGTGTGATAGAGAACTGTTAATGGACATATGTACAAATGTAGAATATTTGACGTTTAGTCTGTAACTAAATGCAGGATATTTTTATGAAGTCACAAAAACTGACGAAGAACGTAACAAGGGAGATTTTTTTTTTTTTTTTTTTTTTTTTTTTTTCACATATATATATGTAATCTTGTACTATCCATTAGGAGGTTTAGACCGCTGTCGTCCCGGGGTTGAATTGACGTCTAGCGCGAAAAGACTTGAAAGTAAATTAAAGAATGTGGTTTAAAATTAGTGCACTTGTTTCCCTCGTAGTTTATTTATTTGGTGATAAGTGTAAGATCACAACAAAGATGATTTTTCTAAACGATGGGAGTAAGTATAAGGTTAAGGAAATGGGCATATATCAGTATTAGCATACTTGATATTGCACGACGCAGGAACTGATATAAGATTGGAATGCAACGCCTATTACGCTATGCCTAATTAGGACCGTTATGCCAGGGCCTTTGGTTGAATATTAAACAATTTCTGTAGGAAGACCATAAAGCAATTCGTCTCTGCAGCTCTACAAATACTGCAGTGGGCATGTGAATTTTGTAGGGTCCTTCAGGTAGGCTCAAGCACCAAATCATAACCTTGTTGTTGGGCATCTTTTCCTCGCGCGAAGGAGAAAGGGGCGCAAACAGCTTTGATTTCAATAATGTAATCATATGTGTAAGTATGAAGTAGATAAGCATTAATGTAGATATACTTATGCAGAGAGGTTTGCAAATTACCTCATTAGAAGAGATGCATATCACTCGCTGAGAAACGTGGAATTGCTATTTGTCTTAATCAGGATTTCCGTACGTGGGCGATGTAAATTTTCAAATCCTGATTATAATAATAATTTGTTCATTTACTGATAATTATTATCTAAGATATATATATATATGAAATAAATTATGATCATAATATATATATATTATATATATTTAACAGCTTATAGGTGGTGATTATGTCAGTCTTCAGGCTGGCCTGGTGTTAGTTGCCGTGATGGGAAATTTATATAGACATATAAACAGGAATATGGTTTGCGATCTTATCAATCTACAACTGTTAAATTATATAGTTTATATAATATGTGGATAAATAATTAATTATTTATGATATTAATGTATTGATATTATATATATATTGTATATCTTATTTAGATATTAATATAATATATATAATATTGAAGAATAGTCAGGTAATCAGCTGAGTGTTAGTTTATTTATATAGCCAATATATATATATTAAAGTATTTATGTAGTGTATATTAGATATATATATCTAATTAAATTATGCTCGAGTTGTTTTATATTATAGAAATCACTGCAGATAATCGTCCCAATGAATCGTGGGACGAATGTCGGGTCAACAAATTTTTTCAGTAATACTCTAATGCTTAAATTGAATGATATTTTTAGTTCCAATATATTTAATATATGTATGTATATATTTATTAATACTATATAATTGAGAATATATTATATTAGTATATTATCATTTTACTATATTTAATATTTTATACTCATTATAAGCTATAAAGTTATGATATATTATAAGTATTATTTTATATTATATCACATTATAAGTTTTAGTTAATAATATGGCGCGCTACCTTAGATAGAGCCCAATCCATAGTTCAAATCTTAATTAGCACCAGAAAAAGGAACTGACATTGCTGGATCTAGTCATTTAAACTGGAAATGTAAAAAAAAAAAAAATAATATATAAATAAAAAAAAATAAAAAAAAAAATATATCCTCGAACACTGAAACCAGCTACTGTGAATTTATAAATTTTGGATAACCTTTGTAAAAATTTTGGTGTAGTGAACTGTAAAAAAAAATTAAAAGATAAAATTTACATTTGATTTTGGGGCTATTTATTTTTTTTTGGCGGGTTCTGGACATATGATAATATATAACTCGTATTATTGTGGTAGTATTACAAGCGGAGATTTAGGGGATCTGAGCGGCGGGGAAACACGGGGGGGACGTTTTCCTATCGCGTAGGGGAGGGGCGGAGGACCCGCGACACCTACAAATAACTAAGATAGCGGGGTTGCGGAGACTTCTCCGGAGGGGGGAGAGTGCTACGCCGTAGTTCCCGGAAGGCAGAGGCCACGATAGATCTAGTGAAGCGATAATATCGATGAATTTGGCTTACACATGGGGAGTAATTTTAGTTAAAAAAATAAGAAAATAAAAAGCAAAAGGTTAATATATATGTAAGATCTATTTATATTAACGAGTCAGCAAATATGGTCTACCATAAATAGGTCCTTTCTAATCATATACTTATTATTACATAATTTTTATTTATTTTTTTTATTTTTTTTTATCATATAGTCTTATCCAGGTTTTACGAGGATATCTCGAAAGAATATTACTTATTACGCATTGTAGATTGTATTGTTTGAGATATTACTCTTCTTCTCTATCTTTTTTTTTTTGTTTTTTTTTTCAAATTTTCACGCCTAAATTGGACAGCATTCGCCAATTGTTTTTCCTTTTTCCTGGTAGCTGTTGTTAGTTTTTGCAGAATATGAGTTTGAGATATGGATTGTGGCTGACCTATATATATATATATATTGATATGTTAAATATATTATCATACTATTATTATATATAACTCTATTTATATATTAAGTAGTATAATATTTACTAATATTATAGATATACATATTATTCTATATATATATATATTATCATAATATACTTTTTATAATTATATATCCGTAGTACCTCATGTTCGGATAACTAATAATATTATTATATATTTATATGTAAATTTATATATTTAAATAGATTAAGCAATATATATATTGCTAAAATTCTTATAACTAGAATTATCTTTCAAGCTATCATAATATATAAATATATTTTATCATTAATATTATATAAGTATATGTTAAATAATAGGTATAATTAGGAATATTATAAACATTATATTATATACTACTATAGTATATACAATTATATGTATATATATATAAATTGATGTGCATGTGTATATATATATAACTCATTAATATATGTACTATTGCCATAATATATATGTATATTACATTACTATATCAATTTATATTGCTAGATATTATAATATGTTTACATTATATTATTTTATATTATATGATATTTAATATAATTATAATATATAAATATTCTGAATAGAATCTTATTATTTGTAAATGCTTATTTTATTATTAATATAACTATTACATTAACTGTTAGTAAAATTGAATGTAGATCTTCATTTATCTATAAATTACTCCTAGATATTACTTTTATATCTCAGATCAATACTACTCTTCGTCGATTTATTATCCTTATTCACCTCTAATAGAAGGTAGACTTAAAAATAACTTAATAAATATGATATAATATTTTATTCCTCTTTGGAAATGTTGCCCAAATGACTGGACGTTTAATGTAATAATAATTTACTAAGGTTTAATCCTACTAGTATATTATTAATAATTATTACATGAATGTATAAATATTTAAAAGGATATGTTTTATTTCTAATCTTTTCAAACTTACTTCAATAAATGTATATCTAATTAATATTAATATAATTATTTCTTTTTATAATTATTATATTCTTCTTATTCTACCTTAGCTCTTATATCTTATTTCGTTACTAATAATAATATTATAATATACTTTCTTACTAACTAATTTTATATAGATATATTTTATATTTATTATATAAATAATAATGCTTCGATACCTATATATTATTATATATATAGTAAATGTATTATTATATACATATACATTGATTTAGGGTGGTCGATTTATTCCTTTTTTTTTAGGTATTCTATTTGTGCCAAATAATTTGGCGCGCGCTTCTAAATGTAATCATTATAAATAGTAGTCCGAACCGAATTTCCATAATCCCAGCATTCATTCTTTTTTTGGTAAATGATATGCTATTTAAGATAATGAATTTTGAACGTGATTTTATATTTGGTTCCCCTTTTTTGTATGCATATCTATAAAGGGTGTTTTTATTGCGGAAGCAAATAGAAATACACCTTTCTATAGTAAGTGTAATAATCGATATTTTAGATATCAAGACGTCATAATTTTCCTGGCTAATTATCGATTTAGGAGTGAGGCGTCAATTTGGTGGCTAGAGATATTGTCATAATATGTTTGTGCTTGGCTGCTCTGAGTATCATTAACTGTGTGAGAAGCTTCGGACATCCAGTTTGTACCGGCCTTTGAAACCCTGTTGACGAATGTGAATGATAGAATGCAGGCAGCTAAGGTTTTTTCTTCCTTTAGCAAATACTTTTTGAAGCACTTGCGGTAAGTAGTGTCTCACTGCTGAGACGAGGCTCAAATTTGTGTTTATCAGATAGGATTGATAATTTGACGTGTTTTCGAGCATCTATCAATTGGTTGATTTGGATTGAGAAAATCTCTCTTAAGTTCTTTGTAGCTAGGGCTATTACGCCATTCTATATGAATTATTAAGTTGTTTTATATTAGTGTGTTAGTAAATATAAATAATTAAAAGAAATTTAAAAATATTTTAAGAGATGTAAAACAAAAGCTATAATTTTCCTAACATTAGAATTTTTTATGAATATTACGTAATAGATATATTATATTATTTTTTCCACATGCAATGTTTCCTGTAATTAGGAATCTTACGATGTAATAAAATATCAGAATAAGCTATTCGTCAGGGAGTAGGCAAAGGGTCTGTACTTTTTAAGGTTGTATCAAGGCAACAGTTTATTAAATTCTTTCAAAAGGCTGTTTGATCTTCTGAGATCATGTTGAGTGTTTGATATTATAGCTACTGATTATAAAAACATTGGTTGCTTCGATTTTTATTTCAAACCACTAAACTGCATACACTCCACTATTGTATTTTAATGATCTGCGTAAAACTTTGTTTGCAGTATGGAGGAACAGCCTCTTGTTTTAATAGACACGTTACTGTCCTTTGCCAAACGTCTCCAGCAACTGGCATGAATTATAGGGTCCCAATATTTCCAGGAATGCGCAAATTTGAAGTTAATTGTCATTGCTTTGAGATTGCCAATCTGTCATTTACTCTATCAAAGAAGATTTTGATCCAATCTATGATATTTCAGTATCTCTTGACAACATCTTCCATGATTGCAAAAAGATTCGTTACTATCAAGAGGACATCTACGGGATATTATTCATTGGTAAATCCCACTTGGCGGCACTGTTCGTGGGTAAAGTTCTGTAGCATAGTTTACCCTAGAGAGGAACATGAAGGCAGTAGGAGGACTTTTATGGTTACAAGAATCAGATGTTTAAGAAACAGCTCTTATAAGGCAAGCTCATTGCTGATGAAGAGAAAACAGCACAATGGTGTGCGTTTCCGATTAATTTTTTTTCCAGAGTGTTACAAGAACTCCTTCACAGCCAGGGTTTAGCTCAGTACTTTTGGTTATAAGGAGAATAGCTTAACTGTTTTAAGATTTTTTAACTCCTTCAATTACTCTAGCAGCTTCTCAGCCCAGTAACAATACTTCGGAGAAGACCAACCTTTTAAACCGAGGATGATTTAATTCAGGTCAAGATAAGTTTTCCTACGTTCGGATGATTTTCATGTTGTACATTACAAATGGTTATTTTCAAATATTTTCTTTCTCACTTTTTTCTTTTTCATTACAAATGATTTTTTATGGTTAGCAATATGAAGAGCAAAGCTCGCCTTGTAACTTTTCCTGCAACTAACACAATAAGATTACTTCTTTCTACCATACAGAGTATTGTTACATTAACTCTTTTTACTCTATCTATATATTTTTTAATTTCACACAGTTTTATTATCAAGTACATTACTGATTACTTCACATAAGCTAAAACGTTTCTAAGTCTTAAATTCCACGGAGTGCATTGGAGGTTGCCCTAGCTGTTGTAGGAAATGGTATTATGTTAATCTTTATTTATGGCATATATTGGGTATTTTTGGTGTTTGAAATTTTCACCGAGTTTTAGAAATTGATATGAGTCTTCAGATTTATATTATTGATCTAAATATTTAGTATAAAGCGAAATTAATTAGTTGTTATAATATAACTGTATATAAATATAAAGATCAAAAGGTAAAATAAATATGCTGTTTAGATGATAAACTAGATATAAAGTAATCAAAAACTCTGATAATATACATTTAGAAATATGCTATCTAATAAATTAAATATCTCAAGGCATTTTGAATCATGTTTATAACAATCTCTACGAATCGCACCGTGCAGTTGGCCGAATTTTTCTCGTGACAGAACGTGATGCAGTCCACGGCCTAAATCAACTCATCTTCTTTTCGATATGCACTTCTATTTATTCTCTAAGTTGCAAGCCACTTCAATTCTTTAGACATGACTTTCTATTATTACCCTATTTGATCGTGAAAAGATACAATTACAATGTAGTTGTGATTTTGCATGTTCTTTATTAAACTTCAACGTATATGTCCAACAAGACGACTAGGCTGTTCTACAGTGTGAGACAGAAATATCAAAAGAGTTTTTTCTAAAACTTTCTACATCTTCTGAGCATCTGATTGTGTTGACAATATATCCTATAATTAATTTTCCTTGGGCTTTCTTTGAAATACACTTGATCCACCAAATTTCGCCACGACATATATTATCTAATGAAGGCATGATGCGGATTTCATTTTGCATATTATTGATAATGATAATCTGTATCACTTTGTATGATCATTAAGTCTTTCGCAGGTGTTGAGTAGTGATACTATTTTTAATATAAGAAAAATAGCATATAGAAGACTTGACTTGGCGGAGGGTGGGTGGTTTCGTTTCGTTGATAAAGGTGAAGGTTGTTGCTGAATAGAGTTGGATATCTTTAAACCTGTTGAGCTTTTCTTTTAATATCATCGCGTGATTTATAATGAAAATCATATAATTTATAATTAATACATAAAAAGTGTCTTTGAAAAAAATAAGGTCACTAAATTATGAAAGCCTAAATAAAGAATAATACCTAAAACTATTAAATAAAACATAAATCAAATGCATATTTAATATAAACACAACTAATTATTATATAGCCAAGCACTTTCTGATATTCTGATATGAGAGTATTGAAAAATGTGCAAATCCTCGCTATTCTAGTCACCAATACAATTAGAAAAAGTTAATTAGCCTAAGAATAAAGGGAACTGCAAAGTGGTTTTAAACTGCAGTATTAACGCACGTAAGGGCCACGGACTCTTGTGTTGGCATGTATACGCAGAGGTATGTAAGACGATTATAAGAGGACGTTGTTATGTAAATTCGAACCAGTTGGAAAGCGAAAATATTTTAACTCAAGTTTCTAATAATATTCAATTAATGTAATTATTTTAGTGGCCTAAAGAAACATCAGAAATTGCACACTATATAAATTAATATTTATGTGTCAGTTAATAATGTCCATCACTGCGCTGTCAATATAAAGTTTTGAAAAATACTGACACCTACCTTATATAAATATTGTTTAGTATGGTATATTATTTGATTATAATAAGATAGAGTATAAATAGTAATACTATGATAGTTTAAGTCTAAAAATGGGGCAATAGTTTTTTTGCCAACAATAGATCAGTATCTAAAATTAAGAACTGATAAATATTAATCTTTATAAAAAAAAAATTTTAAATTAAAGTTTAATATTCAAAATAAAATGCTATTTATATTTTATACTATTATTTCTTAATAATAAATAGATGATATATTTCTGTCTAATTTAATTCTTCTTCTTTATATATTATATATTATTATATATAGAAAATACTTAATTCCTTTTCTTATAATTTATAATATATGTGTGTTTTAATTATGTGTATATATATTTACTTTTTATATAAAAATTAGATAAATATGATTTAACAAATAATATGTATATTCTATATTGTAAAATATATATAGGTAACCGTTATATAGAACACAGACTTTTAACTTAACTTTTTTGTAAAAAAACAAATTGCTGAAACTGCTATTTTTTAAAACAATAATGCTAATCTTTTTTCTTTAAACGATTCTAGAATTAATCTTAATGTGATTATTATATGTTATAAATGGTCTAAGCGTCTTCTAATCAAAATCCTTTCTTTGGATATTATAATTAGTGGAATTGTATATGTCAAACTAATAACTGATATTATAATTTTAAGCACCATTAAATAAAATTTCTTATTCTATATCTTCATATTACTTTCTATCATATTTCAAATAAATATCAATAACTGAAAAGGTATGATTTAATGTAAGGGGAACTTAGGATCTATTATTGGATTAATGTTTTATAAAGAATGTTATATAATTAATTAAATGGTGAACTTAAGAAAGGAATTCATGATAAGCAATAGAGTAAATTATAATGAAAATTATACATTAAAACTATTTTATTAAGTAATAAAGGTGTTAGTTTATATTTTAGGTATAATAATATATATATAAATTATTAAGATAAAGGAAATGTAATATAATTATTAAATAATAATAGTATAGATAAGATATAAATATATATAATATTAAGTTTATATATATTAATATAATCATAAGGTATATAATTAAATTAAATTAGTATATATATATTATTAATATATAATATAAGTATATATATTAATATAATAAGGTTTATGTTTATAGATATAAATAAAATACCTACTTCGAAGATAGGTGTCAGTATTCATAGTAGTAGTTATCAACTATATACTTGACTGTTAGGAGTATAGGAAACATTGGGCCTTCTTCTCTGATAGGGGAGTTAGTTCATGTGTAATTAAATAATGTATATTGATTTGATTTTAATTGGTTTCGGGGTACATAATAGTTTTACTTATAGAATATTAAATATTTTTTTATAAGTGTGTGGTTGTAACTTGCACACGAGTGTCTAGAAATATTAATAATGAAAGGACAAAATTGCACATATGCTCACGTGCAGACTCACAAAATAAAACCATAGAATTTTTGTGGAGTGGCGCCGAATTGTCTGGCTAACACAATGATAGCCACGATTCTAAACACTATATAAACTAAGCTCAAAATCCATATCTTGCACTATTAGGTATTGAAACTGTCCCGAATCAATATAAGTTAAATCATTTGAAAAATAATCTTGACGGATTTCATTCCGGATAGAACGATGGATACTATCTCAGGTATTTTTTCTCTTTTGTCGGGCAAGATATATGTTCAACACAAGAAGCTTACGAAGTATATAGAGAATATAGTGTGGTTGATTAAAGTGTTCTCTGTGTAGATCAAGCTCTATGGATGGATGTAGATGTGATTAATGCGGATATTATTACGGAGCATATGATGGAGAGTTGATGTAGATTCTAAGTATTGAGCGAAAGTTAACAGATTGTGCCGTTTCTTTGCCTTAAAGAGCAAAAAAGAATTAAAAACTATATATTGGGGTGGTTTGTTCGAGGGCTATTCGTTAACAAAACATAGTAAAATTAAATGCACATAATTGTTGTTGAGATGAGATATATTACATTTCCTGCAGATAACTAATATCTTCTAAAAGATATGTTACTTTTCCTAATATAATAGACGAGGATACATACGATACTCATAAATAAGATATTATTCAGCTTGAATTCGTTACTACTATATATCTCTTTATATACATATTAATATAAACATCTTAATAATATCTAAGTTTTATCTTATCGTCTCATATATTTACTTATCTATGACTTTATCATTACTACACACACTAGATTGTTGTTTTGCTATGCAAGTTTTTCAGTTATTTGATGTATGAGGTGTATCAGTGAGATGACATAGCTAGCATGGACCGATGATGATAAGATGTGAGGAGCGTCTGTTTTTCAATTCGGTTTTATACTTCATATAGGTTTTTTGTTTATTGTTTAATAAATTTTTATTTGTGTCTTCTTATCTTTTGTTTTTTAATTTGGTATTTAATTACTTATCTAATACTGTTTTTCTGTTTTTCCAGGTTGCGGCTTTTTGGTAATATTTTGGGGCCACCTGTGGTTTTGGGGTCCTTTCCAGGGCTTATTTTTTACATGTTAAACTAAAATGTGCAGTGCCACATCCTTGGGGGGATTATTCAAAAAGAGGCAGTCGAATCAGGTGGTGGATTATTAAAGAGTGGTCACCACTTAAATATTGAATTAAACAAGAGTGGCGGTCGATGCACTACGGCCCCTGTGGATACTCCATTATCATCACTATTCGTTGGTAATATGTTCTGATAGAATGCACACTGGTCACAAAACCCAAGGAATAAAATTGATTATCTGATACGCTTATAAAATAGGTTGATCCATTATTTTTCAAGCTTACCTTTTGGTATACTTTTAATAAGATTTTACACCGATTATTTCACCTAACTTCAGCGCTTTTCAACCTCGTGATTGCGATATTAGGTTTATAATCAAAGAAACATTACCTAAAAGCATTATCTTACACAGAATACTCGGGCGTTAAGTTGGTCTATGCTATTTGGTCTATGAGAGATCACACGTATATATTACTGGATTAGTTAATGTAATCGAAAGGACCTATGCAAAATATAAAAGGTTTGCTACGATAAGTCATCTGTTGATTTCTTCTACACTATATACACATAACTTTCAGAAAATTTCTTTTTTTAATATAACAATTATAAAAGTCATAAGATGGGGATGGTATTTGATGAAATCTAATCAAATATACGTTAATTAATTTCAATTTAAGTAATCAAATGAGAAATTAAATGATATTCTGCGGTTCGTATTATTTAAAATCATTTTGTGAATTTTAAATTTTATCTTTTGAAAAATTGCTTTTCATCATTGCATTGATATAATTTATTAATACTTTTACCTTAACTTTATGCTTTTCATCACTTCAATATGATTTTATTTTATGCTTATTAATTAGAATATTACATAAATTCAGATATCTTATGAGCACTTTCACAAATGTTCTTTCACAATATTTTAGATATACCAAACCCATGATGTTTAAAATATCTATGAGAAACTCAAATTCTTTGATGCTGACAGGCTTTACTGCTAGGTCGTTTATGCCTGTTATTCTTGAGTTAGTGATGGCCGTGTTTTAGGAGAATCACATTACTACCACATTACGCAGTGAGTCGTTCACGCGTTCCGCACACAAAAGGCATAGACTTTATTTATTAATAGTGTGTCATATATTTATTTATAATTGATTTTTTTCACAACTTCATATTGATTTTTTACTATTATTTATTTGAGAGGAGAAGGAGTAATGAATAACAGCGGTTAATAGAGATCATGCCAACCGATACTGGGAAACCAGGGTTCGGAGATACCACAAAGTCCACCTAACGGCTCGAGACTCTTCGCAAATCGTGTCATGCGTCAATAAGATCTACGACCGTCGGTCCCATACGTGCCGTCGTATATTGGACACAAGAGAAACCTAATGACTGTAAATTATGCAAGTAACAATTTTTTCTT
This sequence comes from Trachelipus rathkii, assembly GCA_015478945.1. Classification (NCBI taxonomy): domain Eukaryota; kingdom Metazoa; phylum Arthropoda; class Malacostraca; order Isopoda; family Trachelipodidae; genus Trachelipus; species Trachelipus rathkii. The sequence goes on from JABUQX010078008.1 coordinate 16,597, forward strand.
CCATATCTTTTATGATAGATGATAATAGAGGTCGGCATTTTACTTCTTGGGTATTTATCTCTTTGAGTTAAATCTGACACATACTCACTGGATCTTTCTTTTGTAAGTTTAGCCATTGTATACCGCGATTATATTGACTTTGCAATATTCGACTCGACTTAACCAATTGAGTTTACGTTTATTATATTTCGAGACATATTTTGGTTTTATAAACATCTCTTTTACGGATAAGTGTCTACTATATTCTTATATTATCATTGGTTATCATAGTCATATTATAATATTTAATATACAATTCAAGTTTTATTTTTAAACATGGTTTGATGGGATAGATTTATATGTATAATAAAATTCTATCTATCTAATATATATTATAATGATTCTATATTAATTTTAATATCTATATTATATATATATAATTTCTTTTATCATTCATCATGATCCCTCTGTTGTGTGGGAAGCGTAACACAATTTCCTAGCACGATTTTTTCTGCGTGGTGAGGAGCGCACATCACACCACAGAGTAGTGGTATGGTCATTCACGCTTACCTCTACAAATGCCTCAGAATTTCTAGTAAAAAGTGTTTTCTCAAAACCTCAACCTAAATTCGTTAAATGAACTGGCAAGACTTGAAGAATAGATTAGTATGAAGATATATATAATATATATTTATATATAAATTTAGTTATATATATATATTATAATATATTTTTCAATAATTATATAGTATTTATATTTATATATTAAATTATAATAATATATTTTTATAATTTATATATCAGTATAGTATTATATTAAGTTTGATAGATATTCATTGTTTTACGTATCTAGAGGTTCGTACTAATTCTGTGATGTTTTTGAAAAGTATATAAAATAAGTTGTTTTATTAGATATTGTTGCCCTTATCTGAACGTGTAAATAATTTATATTCATTCATATAAATTATATTTGTAATGATTATACTAGATAAATTGTTCGATATTATCAATTAATTATTTCTAGAGTGAAGACAACTTTATAATTATGATGAAGTAATGATGATGTTAAAGAAGATGGTTAGAGTTCTGAAAAATATTGATGTGATTGAGGATATTGAGTACTTTTCAAAGCTCGTGTAAGCTTGATATTTGTTACTCACTCTAAAGTGCTAGATTCTCAGAACTGTTAGTCCTTCAGCAAATGCTATTTCTCATGCGTGAAATATATTACTTAAAGATACTCGGTAAAGTTTGTCTCTAATTGGCTTAATATCAGATTTATGAGAGTAGCTAAAATTTTCCATAAAGGATATGTTTTAAGTGACTATTGGGGGCAAAAACTTTAATCAAAACCGCCTGTGATAAGATCTGAAAGAGGATACTTAACCTACCATCATTTTACAGTTGAATACTGTAATGTATTATCAATCGCCGGCACATTTTAAGTGAGAAATTTAGTATTAAGTTGATACTGATTTTTAGATATGGCCCCATCCCAACAAATTCAGAATAATACATTCTTTGGAACATTACACTGATGGAAGATACATCGTGAAACTGTAATCAATGAAAATTGGTGTGATAGTAACACAAAGTAGATGAAATAGGGAGAAAACTTAGAGTGGGAGACCGGATAACAGCAACGAATACTTGTGTAAAGTGATGGTTGGTTTGTAAATTTGAAACTTTCTATTCATACTACGTGATGTCAATGATAAATCTCTATAGGTTAACAGTATATGATTGTATTACTTGAGATAAGACGGCGGGCGCTCAGGGTATCTGAGAGAGTAGCGAGAAACAACAAGTAGTCTTCGGTAAGCATCATTTTGTTCATGTTTATCTCACAGCGATAAATGTCACCGCGCCCCGAAAAAGAAATATGAAAGAACTTAAGGTCTGATATTTGGTTAAAGTCTGGTTTACGTAAAATTTTATGGGCCCTTAATAATATATACGGCTCTCTGGTATGAAATAGTTGTCAATATTGAAGAGAGAGAGCCGGCGTAAAGATGGCTGACTAATTTATGAAGGGTGTTTTAATTCGGGGGGAATAAGTTATCGAGTATAGTGCATAAAATTCGCCCTTCACCTAAAGGCGCATCGAACGCCCCGGTTAATTAATATATATATATTATTATAGCTATCATATATTAATATATTATAGTTTTTAAACATATAATATATATATATATTTAATATAACTATAAATACAACGAATTAAAGATTTTTATAAATAAATTATATTAGATATATATATTTATATAATATCTAAGATATATATATACTCCGGAGACTAAATCAGCTTAATGTGTTTTTTTTCTTATGTGTTTTTAAGTAAGGACTATATTATTTTCCTGCGCAGTTTTTATTTCAACTTACCCTAACTTTTTTTGCGAGGTGTAATAGAGTGGCTTTGGGTGCTAATTTGAGTCACTGTATTATTTTTGTTTCTGTATAATACTATTATTCCCTGCATCCTACTGTAGAACAATTGTGGACAGGATTGATCAGTTCTCATGAAGCATTTGTCCAACTTTTATGTATAAGAAAAGGAAAGGTAAGATTTTGTATGGCAATTCTTATGTTGGGATTATTATTAATCTATTTTGGCTTATAATTTTTTCTGAGTGAAAATTCCAAGTGGTTTGGTTGCTTAAAATCAATAATTTGGGCAGCCATTTTTTTCACATGTTTCCATTATACGGATTCAATTCTGTCTAACTAATATAGTTGAAACATAATTTGAACAACACCATATAGTAGCACGATTAACCAATAAACGGTGTTTCTTTCTTCTTTTGTGTTCAGAAGATGCTACGGTTACTTTACTAATCCATAGGCAGAAGAACGGGCAATAGTTGTCAATTGTAAACCTGAAGATTTGGTCATGGGTTACCGATGTGATACAGCTTTTTTTTCTTGAGCTGTTTTATGTTTTCATTAGTTTTCCCCTTTTCCTTTTCATTTATTTTTTCGTATGTCGTGTTTATTAGTAGTATGTTTTTAAATTATAAAGAGGATTATCTAATTGAATTATGCGTTCCCTTCTATTGTAATGGACCCATTGAAAATCTCTGAAGTATAATACCTTGATTGTTTGGGAATTATTAACAAATAGAGGAGAGCGTTACAGTGATTTGGGATTTCGTATTTAGATACCACTTAAACAAATTTTTTTAATAGAAAATCAGTAATGAGGTGTAATTGTTTTTTTATATTTTTTTTTTTTTTAAAATAATTCTTATTTTGTTCAGATAACTCACTAATTGATACTTTGTTTTACTTATTATGCATGAGGGAGGGTTAGGGGTGGTGTATTTCTATGTGATTAAGTGACTAAGTTATTTAAGTTATTAGGTGAATTACTTGTATTACAGATTTTTGGTGGTATGGAAAGACACGTGGAAGCAAAAAAAAAACATATAAAAACACATGGGTGTCCAAGTTTCGCGGCGTTGGGGTAAATCTGAATGGGAGAGAAGAAAATGAGAGCTTAAACAATGGAGGGGAGGAAGGGATTGTTCATATATGCCGTGGTTGGCTAGTATGTAATGAGCACTGGAAACTAAACGCAAACCATAATCACTTCCAGCTATCGTCTCGGTGGATAATCTTAGTTAATAAGTGGAAATAACTTGAACTGCTAAAAACATATAGAAAGTTTTACGGTGGCTGGGTGATTAATCCTCGTTGCGAGATAATCCAATTGTGACTTGTTCGCCCCGTATTGTTGGTAAAGGTTTCTCTCCGATGTTGTAAGACCTTCTAAAGCAAAGTTGGGTAAGTTTTTATTTTTGTTATATAAATAAAAATAAAAATATATAAACATGATACCCAAACTCATATGAATAAAAATAACTTAAAAGCAATAATAATATAAAATAAATAATTATCTGAGTAATAAATAGATAAGCAAAATAAAATAAGTTAAAATAGATAAGTAAAAATGATAAGATAAAACATAAAATAAGTGATAATAACTACTTTTAAACAAATAAGAAATAAACTATAGGTAAACCATAAATAGTGGTTGGTAAAGAAATAAAAATAGCTTAAATAATTATATATAACTTATTACTTATATATTATTATATATTATACTATTCACGTTATATTAATATATATATAGCTATATATATATATATATATATATATATAGATTATATATTATGATAATATAGTTTATAATATATAATACTATATATATATATATATATAATATTATATATATATATATATATATAATATATACTTATTACTACTACTATATATTATATTAATCTGTATTATATATATATATATATAATAGTAATTGTGGAGCTGTAAGCACCGTGGAATCAAAAACCGATTTCTCTTTGAACGCTACTCGATTTGGGTTTTCGATACGACTTCAAATACACAAAACTCTGGCACATTAGAAACCTTTGTTTTAGCCGTTGCGTTTTGTGATTATATATATCATACTCATAATATATATTACTATATATAATATTATTTATATTATATAGTATATATAATAAGTATATATAGTATACTAATAATATAATATATATAATTATCAATATATATATGATATCTAATATTAATTACGATCCGTTTAGGATCCCAATTAAAATTTTCAAGTTTATGCATACGAATGATATAATAACTTAAATTGGTATATTGATGTATATTGGGGTACGTACCTTAAATTTTTTTGAAAAGATAGGGTATCATATATATTATATCATATTGGTATATACTATATATATAATATATATTAATAAGTACATATATAGTATATAATAAATAATATATATATATAAGTATATATATATTATATTATTTTCATATATATATATATACCTTATTATATATATATATATATGATTATATAATACTATATATATTATCTATATATAATTATGGATACAGAGTTATAAACATTCAAATTTTATCTAAATTAATATTTTAAAATTTTATTTATTATAAATGAAAGTAATATAAAAAAGTAATGGTAAAAAATTATAGGGAAAATAGTTAAGATTTTGAAGTTTATTATCGAAAATAATAAAACTCATTTTCTATGGTTTGTGGCCTTTTAGGCCCTGGGCGGAAACGGAAATGTTTTTTTACCGCCCTTAAACCGAATGCTGGGCTTTTAGTTTTAACCTGAAAAAATGTTTCCCCTTGATCTTTGAGTAGGATGGTCCAAATTTCTTTTGTCTCGAAAATGCATTTCTGTTAAATGAAAATGAATTATAATGACAACATGCAATGTACAAATACAAAGGGATAAACAAAATATAAAAAATATGTACAAACAAGTAAGAAAAAAGTTGTTTCAATTATTAACTCCTGTTAAATAATTATAAATTTGTTAAATTTATAATAATTTACGAATCTCGCCAAATAACAGTTTGTTTTCGACCGCACCATTGGCCCGAAAAGCCCACGCGCAACCATCGTTTTTTTTTTTTTTTTTTTTGTCTAATTTTATTGAAATTCCTTCTAACGCGTACTTCGTTACCCGTCCGTCTTTATTTTTTCGAATCTGTGCGTTTCATGAACAAAATAGGATTTTCTAGGCCTATTCTCTAACTAACCATATTAAAATATTTTATTAGCTCGAGCACGATAGGCTTCGCCAAGTAATATTTGAAAGGAGAAGTAGCATTTTAAGTGGAGAACATGAACCTACTGAAGAAGAATCTAAGTACCCTTCGGATGATGGAAAGGAACCAGATATATATAGATGGTGAGTGAGAATATATCAATTATTTTTTAACTTTGTTTTCAGACTGCAATGTATTTAAAATCTCATTTCATCACAATTTTCCCAAATGAGATGAAACCACTTTTAAAGTTTATTCCCAGTAGTAGTAGTTTCAAATAATTATAATTGGTATCCAATTTCATTACAGCTTTGCCCAACTCGATGATTATGATAATATATAATTGCCTTGGTCAAGCATTAGGTCGACTACGTTCAAAATTGAAGGAATAAAAGGGTCGACACATTTTTTTTTAAAAATGGTCCATATTTTGTCGATTCAGGCGCTATTTTAGTCGACATACGTTTTAGTCATTTTCGACCTGTCGTACAATTTTGGGTCTAGCTTCATAGTTCAAAGAGGAATTATTTTTAATTTTTTAAGAGATTCCTTTTCTGTATTTCTAAAATTCTTATTTACTATAAAAAGTGTTTACAAGATATTTTTCCTAAGGTAATAAAGATGTCATTACTAACATTTAAATTTACTATTCAGAAAAAAAACTCAGACCTTTCTAAACAATGAATCAAATAAATAACTAACAATCTTAATAGCAAGGAATCTTCGGAGAGGGAGCTGAACAATTTTAAAATGGTAGTCGGAGCCGGGTATTATTCTACAAATGCCCTTTCAGATCCGGAGAGATCGCGATTGTTAATTTACTTCCATAAATGATGGAGCCGGAGATCGGAGCCGGAAAAAAATTTTGCCGGCTCCGCAACCCTTCTGTCATCATTTAATTGCCACCACATACAACTTTCTTTCTCGCATTTATGGTTTATTACAAGTCTTCGTATTATCTTTCTTATCTCACTATATATATACTGAATCGTTTCGCATTAATCAGATGGAGGGGACTTGCTATTTCTATACTTGCTTCAATTTTGATTAGTCATCCCCAACTCACCCTTTACTTTCACCAGTTCAATATCTGAACTGATTGAGTTTAAGCTTTAAGTTCACCATTTCTTGATTTATTCATCGCCGCTACGTGGTATCAGTATAGAAGATAGCGTGCATGTATTGTCTTCGTTTGAAAAGGATGATGATTACTTTTCTTAATTAATACTTTATCAGCTCCTTTGTCTCTTTTAATAGGCTGATATACCTTTTATAGTTTTCTCAGATCTTCCACATACGTAAGATTATTTTCTTCGTCTTCAGAGAGAGAGCGATCTTACGTTTTCTCTCTCCCCCCTTTTTTTCTTCATTCAAAATTCCCTTTCGCTATCATTACTCCTTCCTGGAACCTGACAATTAGGTTTTTTCTTTCATATCCTATACATCGACACTTGCTAGAGCGCTTTTGTCAAACGAGGCTATTAATTCATAATCATATCTTATTAAGATTGTGAATACACTGCACTTCAGAATATATTCTACCCAATGCTTATGACACAATCTGATTTTCACAAGCGATAAAATAAGCAAAATTATCTATATAACGATTATTACTATCATTTATGGGAGTATGTCTATATATTGCTATATATTATATACTATCTTTGTTTTCTTACTCATTATACTCTATTTTATCCTTTCAATATTATATTACCTTATTATATTTGTATTATATCATATATTATACTATATATACTCGTTTCTCTTTCTATATCTCATTCTTTCATTCGTAGGGACTACCTTTATATATTACTGTGGTTACTACTATCCCTATATTACACTAATATTATTTGTCTTATTTATATATACTTGCTTATATATAACTGTTTTAACTATACCTACATATTATAGTCTGTAGTTTTTTGCATAATTTTATACTGCTAATATATTACGTTACCCGTCCGCAATATAATCTTCTTTAGATTATGCTAATCTTTTTAACAAGAGTAATTAAGTAACTTTCCAAACTATATGCCACGTGCAACCGTCGCAAATATTTTATCCTTTTCATTTCTTCTCTCTTTTCCCTTCCTTTTCTTTCAAAAATTTTCAGAAAAATGCAACTTATTTAAAAGTTTTTCAATAACTGAACAAAATTAAAGAATTAACCTTCAATAAAAAAAAATCTCTTTTGTTTTTTCTTTTTTATCATTGATTCAATATCTTTTTACATTATTATCCTGTGTTTAATTCTTTAAATCATGTCCTTCCTTATGAATTGTCAATATTAATAGGAGAGGTACATACACTAGAATTATTCCTTCTTTCTAATCCAATTTGGTGCGCATTTAGAAGGAAAAATATAATATATACGGGCTTATATTACGACCACCCTTCATAATTTATATCTATTATTTCATATTATATATATAGATTTCTATTTATATTTTAACTATTTTCCCTATAGTGCACTTATATTTTACTATTTATTTATTATATATCTCTATTTTATATTCATATTATACTTATTATTATTTCATTAACATTATTACTTCTTACTTTAGTATTTATTTTTTTAATTCCATTTTTTAGCTCTAATTATGTTCGAATCATTAATTTATTACTTATACTCTTATTTATATTTATTTCTTCGTTTTCTAAGCCATTTTATCACCAACTCTTTAATCCTTTTATGCAAAGTGTGACTTACTTAGCCGTTATAGGTTATACAGTCGAGTTTTAATAACATGACACGGTGACTTACTTTTATCGTTTGCAAAAAGATTTTTTTTCTGTACCATTTTGGAACTCCATTGTATAATCTGAATGTTTGAGAAGTGCTAAAGAATAATACAATTATATATTTATTCCTCTAGTTGTTAAACTTCTTTTTAAACTTAGAAAACGTAAAAGTCTATAATTGGCACAACTTTCCCATAAGCTAATAATAAAGATTAAGTCACGTTTAAACTTTTCTCAAGTTACCTGCTAGTATGCATTGTCTGCTAGTTGAGGAAACTGAGAACTAAGTACTTTTCTCAAGTTATTGTCTATCATAACGCTAAACTTTTCTCAAAAGAAAAAATTCGTCGATTATACGTTTCTATGCTATGGTTTAGCTGTTTATGTCCGTGAATCCATGGATTCTGTGATTTATATTCTCTTAATATATTATATTAGTTTGCCGATGTTTATGATTCCATATATCTGTCTGATTTCCATAGTTAACGATTATTTTAACTTGTTTGGCAACTCTTAATGATATGATTGCGAAATAAAGTACTTATTTGCTTCTCTATATACTCAATTGTAAAGTAGATTTATGAGGTTTATTTTTCTTGGATGGCTTAAGTGCACGTTTAATATTTTGCCTAAATCTATCTATTCTATTCCTTTTTTAGTTAAAAGCTGATTGAGAAAAGTGTTGCGTTTCTCACAGCTTGAAAAGCGACTATTTCGTAAAGTCGTTTTATCTTGCTCCTCCAAGATTAATTAGGTTTTTTTGAATATTTGTGAGCAAGAAGAATAATAATCTGATGAGTAATGTAAGCAGGGTGTGTTTGACTTTGCTTCTACAGCGCAGCTTCAGATGACGAAGTCTGGACTATTTCATACAACAGTTAAGATGTAATGGGTTGTGCGCCAATCCCTGCGATTGCCACCTGGGCTTGTTTCTTATTAGGTATAATGGGAATAGAGATTATTTGGTGGATGGTTTGTGGTTGGTGCTTTTGAGGGGGAATTAATAGCCCCGGAAGGGTCTATTTAAGGGTGGGGACAAAATCAGACAATCCGAAGGTTTTGTCTATGGTTTTGTTTGTTGTTTATTATTTTTTATACGATGAGTGAGTGAGTAAAGCAAGAAATGTGTTCTGGTTCCCATTTGATTATTGGTTGTGATTTTTATTATTATGGGTATTATTAAGTCGAAAAAATTAAGGTTGTGAATTATTCGTTTATGTGATCATTGTAATTTCGAGTTGTCGTGGTGCTCCCAAAAACTCTGAATCAACTCCGACTCCGTACTTTTGGGGCGCGGGGCTTTTCTGACCTGGGGGGGGTGTTTTGTGCCGTACTTGGGTTTTCCTGGCTCCCGGGCCGGGTCGGCTATGCGAGTTATTGGTGTGTCAGACCCTCCGGCTTCTCGGCACGGTTGCAGGCATGGGTTTGGGTGGGACATGGTAGTGGGAGGTGGTCGATGTTCTTGTATTATATTTTATGTAATTATTATTATTTATTATTTATGTTGAGGTGAGTTATTTATTTATTTGATTGATTGATTTGAGTTTTGATGTGGTGAGTTAGATGTAGTTTGGTAGTTTATTTTTATTTATTATATATTATGTTATCTGTAAATTTTATTAAGAGTACTTATTATTGATATGTATTATTATTATCTATTATTATTTATTATTCATTATTAATTAATTATCGTATTATTATTATTACTTGATTGATTATTGTAATTTTGAGTTATTGAGGAGATGGTATATTATTGTATTTTTATTTTTATAGTGTATTATTATTTATTCATAGAAGGATAAAGGAAAGAAATTTTTTAGTTTACATTTATTAAAAACAAGATACCTAAGGAATTTAGCTAGTGATATTATAGATTAGTAGGTCTATTTATATTGGGGTTGGTTCTTTATATAAAGTAGCATTTGAATAGTGTACAGAGTGAGTGAAATACATACTTTATCTTGTGTGTGTATTTCTGAAAAATCCTTATTTAGTTATATTTATTGGGATATATAAACATATTGACATTTGTTTATGTTTTGTATAAACTCGGAGTCATAAAAAAAAAAAAGACAATTAATTTTATTATGTTTTTTATCTATTATTTTTTATTCTTCAATATAGAATATAGGTATATCTACTAGAGTTTCGCTTAAGTCTTAGGTATAGGGGAGGAGGGGTGAGGTTATAGTCCTCTGAACCTCCAGAGTAAGGGAGTGTGTTATCGGGCCGGGGGTGTTGTTTGGTGTATTAAGTGCTTTCTTTTTGAATTTAGTGTCTATTTCGCTGAGCTTCTTAGCCCTTTTTTGAGATAGTCTTTTCTCGCCTTTCTTAGTGGCTTAAATTAGAGGCGTGAAGTGAGGCCGTTGATATCGCTATATATGCGTTTGCATGTGAGAGACAACAATTACATTGGTTGGGTTTGTTGGTGGTGTTGGTTCAGTGTCGTTTAACGTGGGTGGATGACGTTCGTATTTTTGACTCGATTGATATAAACTTGTAGAGGTGAGTCTTATCCCTCAGGCTCTCGATTTTCGTTCAACACTAACCTGTTATATCTTCCATCCTTCCTAAGTTTAGCATAATAACTATCATCATCTATTAACCTTTGTTCATTCATCAAATCATTATCATCATCATCGATGTTATTTAACACAAGTTTAAACATAGTACAAAGCCGCAATTTCCTGTTGTTTTATTTTAATGTTAATCCTTAAGCTTTTAAAATATGATCTATAGACCCGTCCTGTTTTAAAAGTCGCACAGCGTAAGACTTAGGTCCAGTGCACACAAAAGCATCCGCTTGCACACCTGACCCTATTTCATCCGTTAAATCCCCTAAAAATTTACCTGTCGCAGGATCATCCTCCCCCGCCCTGGTCACAAAGATAACACTGTCAGTATCGCAATATAAAACTCTTTGTCCTAGCTTCTCGAGAAGATTATAAAGTTTTACCCTGGCGTGGAGCAGTGGTGAAGCGCCACGGCAATGTTGGTGATCCTAGTATCTGTTCCGCGTATTGAAGTGTATTTCCACCGAAACCAATATGTTCTCTTATTTACACTGGTAACACCTTTACTTCTTCACTCATTTTTTTAAAGTGTCCCCATACTTCAGCAATCGGTGTGACAGAAATATCCTCAAGTGTGTGGTGCACGTTCCGTCGAATTTTCCCCAACGAGAAATAGGCATAACTTTGCGCATGAAACGAAGACATGCATTTCCATCTATCTTAGCCCTATCCAATTTGGTAGCTATTGTTCAAAGTCTTCCAATGAATATCACAGTTTTCATATACCGGCTTAATTCTGCAGGTAAGACCGAAACGCCTCTTTTTTTTGTCCCCTTTTTTTAATTCCTTTTTTTCAGGAATCTTGTATATACTCTGTAAACATCCCGATCTTTGGGTCAAAGTTCCAAATTTCATAAAGCTTGGTGATCTTGTATCCTTTCTTTAATGCTAACTCTAGTTCAGGTGTAGTGTAAACACCTCTGAACTCACGTTGCCGTTCAGTATGTTCACATAATGTTTCTTGACCTTTTTCAGCACAGGTTCTACATAGGGTGAATACTAATCTTTCATCGTATCTCCCTGGTAGAACTGGCATATAGAGGTTCTGAGGAGGGAGGACCCATACATTGGCTACACCGAAATACGTCTTGTTCACTTCTCTACTAAATGTTTCAATGGTAGGTAGTTCAGAACCTACCATTTTTGTAGGTATCCCACTAGGGAAAGCCTGAGTCTTCTGCACCCAAGGGTATAACGATGTGAAATCTAGGTAGTTAAGTTTGGTTTTTCCGTCTGTAGGTGGATAATAGTAGACGAATGGTTCAGTTCGACCTCCATATAAAGCTTCCCCTATATGTAATTTATTATTAGCTACATCATTACCTACCCTATTGACAAAATGACCTAGCCCTTCTTCTTCGAGTGGTTCGGGGGTGTTCATGAACCGTACCTTACATTCCTCTTTCATCTTTTTCCATTCACAACCCCATACCCTAACCACTTCGAAACCTCTAGCTCTATAGGCTGCTTCCTGGAGCATAGTTACTCTATACCGATCAAGACTTCCGACATTCAGGTGTTGTTTTCTTCCTTCTTCACATGCTTGATGCCCATGCCAAACACAACCATGGAACAAATACACTATCCTTTTCTTTTCAACAGGTCCTTTACGATCTTTTTCAGCTGCATCATCCATAGCCTTCCATTCTTGTTCATTCTTTGTTTTTAAAGTTTCATCCACAACTAAATTTTTAAGTTTCACAAACTCTGATCCGTTAATACCACTGTATTTTGTCACAGGAACCTCAGCATAACCGTCAGGGAAAGCTGCTCTGTTCTTCAGTTTAAATCCGAACTCTCAACCATTGCGTGCATGTTCGATATTTTGACCTGTATACCGCTGCATAAACTCCAACCACCGGATAGCCTCATAGGAATACGATTTCTGACTATCTCTACCTATATGTGCGATAGTATTAGGTTCCATGAAATGGGCTTTAAAAGTCTTGAAACATAGAGCTGCTATAGTGCAACATTCAGTTAAACAATCAATTTTAAACATGTCCCTAAACATTTTACGAAAAGCTTCAAAACTTCGGCGTAAAATATCTACATCTTGTACACAATATTTTGTACATTCAGCTTTAATATCATACACGCGCCCAGCGAATGTCGCATACCATTTTGTAAACTCTTTTTTCTCATCATCATTCATTCTATCAATCTCGAACATATCCTGAGAAGGAATAGGACCTACATAATCAAGATTGTTATGTGTAAGAAACTTGTAAGGAAAGAAACCCTTAACTAGATCCCCATCAAGACCCATACATTTAGGCAAGGATTTTAAAGCGCAGGGCATATAGTTAATTGTATCTTTAAATTCAATATTGTTATACGCTGTCATTGAAATGATCTTTGTTCCTCGTTTAAGGGGATTCCCTTTAATAGCATCACCTTCAGGTCTTCCCAGCAGTCTATTGTACACGAACTGCGTATCGAAACGTCCACCGTTGTGTGCAGCCACGACGATGGAGTCTTTTGGATGAGCTTTAGCAAATGCTGCAATATAATTTATAAACTGATCTACAGGACATTTTTCATACTCATTTGTAGCATTCTCATTTAAATAAAAAACTTCTTTTCGTTTCGTCTTACAACTCTTACAATTCGTTAATTCTTCTTTACTGCATTTATAACATACAATCATGCTCACAAGAAGATAAGGGACCATATCGATCAGTTCATTATTAGTTTCAGGGTTAATCTGAGGATTGTGTTGATATGTTTCGATGTCATAGTAGAAGGTGTATGTATTGTTTTTCTTCTTCCCGTCATCCTTAATTTCTATAGGTTTCATATAGCATTTATGCTTCCCATCCTCAGGGTTATAGGTCTCATAACATACATTACAAAGCATTTCCTTACAATTATGCCGTGTTTTACCCCGGTTATCAGGTATTATTATCGTGTCACAGTCTTTACATATATAAATTTTTCCGCATATATCCTTATGATTTTCTAAACATACTGCATCGTAAAAATTACGATTGCATTCCCCACAGTAATGTAGAGCCCCACCCACAATAAGTTTTCCTTGACATTCATACTTCAAGCATTGTTTACAATTATAATACTCACATTCGTGGTCCCAGTGATGGAACATATTATCTACAAAGCTATAGCATTTCGTACAAAAAACATCACCCCTGATATTTCTGTTACCGAGACCCTCAATGGTTAAACGTACTACGTTATTAGGAACATAGAAATAGTGTTCTTTCACTCTATCATAACCTATGACATATAAAATTTTATCTCGGTCGTTTTCTGTGGGTTTATGCACCACACTGAACCTGCTCTCTCCTTCATTACTATAAACAAAAATACGACAATCTAATGTCCTCTCGATAATAGCGAATTTATCTGAACCTAATGGACTAGCAAAATCTAATCCACAGTCGTTAGCTATTTTCTCACCCCTATCTTTCACGTTTTTAGACGTAATATTATGCCCAAATCCCTTATTTTTTGGGTCTTTAGGCTTAATATCATGATCCTCTTTCTTTTCATTATACAGTTGAGCCAATGCTATTGCTTTAAACCCACAACCTACAGTGTCTGGAACCATACAGCTTTTTCTATTTATCTGTACTCTTTTGAACAGATGACACCTCTTAATTTTACTTGTTTTATAAAAGTTTGCATTTGTAGGGATTATTATACCATTCCCTTTTGGGTTGTGAACCACCTTAACCTCTATAATAAAATCGGAAAACGTGTATTGGTCTCCTGATTGAAAAGCAGCTTCGAGTCGTTCACAGAGATAGGGTACAATGTTATCATTACGTACTATTTTCTTAAATGGTATATTTACATAAAACTCATTCCTCGCTCCGTCATTGAATGTAAAGGTGAATCGTACCTCATACTCATTATATTTGATTTGACCTCTTAAATGGGTGATTATATCTAGGATAACACGACTAAAGGCATCGGAAATATCAAGCCCTTGATTAAACACTCTATCTTCAATGACTCTTATCGATATTGTGGATATCTAGAATCCCTGACTTTCTACCAAACCCGATTCTCTTCATATCAATGAACTCGGCTGTGAAGTCCTCATTCTTCCGCTTTTTCTGTTAAAAAAAGAGAACATAGTATAAGTAAACAGATCATGAATTATATATATATATGTATATATATATATATATATATATATATATATATATATATATATAATAGGTATATTATATATATTAATATATAGTTATAGTATATATATATATATATATATATATTATTTAAAGAAGGAAAGAAGAAGAAGAAAGGAAAAAGAAGAAGAAGAAGAAGGAAGAAGAAGAAGAAGAGAAGAAGAAGAAGAAGAAGAATACTAATAATAATAATAATAATAATAATAATAACAATAATATGAAAGATGGTTATGTAAAATTGTGTTAATTCATAACTAGAAATAATATATATATATATATATATATATATATATAAAATAAAAATATACTTAAATATATATATATATATAATATATATATATATATATATATGTATATATATATATTATTAATATATATAATATATATATATATATATATAAAAATATATATATATATATATATATATATATATATATATATATATATAACAACGATAATCCTAAAAGCTGAAAAATAATAAATATACACTTTATAGAACAATAATAATAATAATAATAATAATAATAAAGAATACACCTACCCCTCTACGTGATCCATCGGCATCCGTGTCACATGTAGAGTCATCAGCTGTATTAACATCCATATCTTGTAGGGATTCAACAGGAGCAGCAGCAGCAGCAGCAGACGCGGCAATTACTTCGAGAAAGACCAAACGTTGAAGGCCCGCGACTGCGGACGATGACGATGAGGAACCTCCTGCTCCTGCATCAGGAACCCAACGGCCTGTCCTAACAAGCTGTCGATTGATGATTGCTCGTCTTTCAGCCTCTGCAGTGTTAGTGAGGCTAGCTCTAGGGTCCACCAAACGACGTTTTGGTTGCTTCTTCTTACGACCAGCAACAGATTCTCCTTTACTGTTCGCAGCTGATTCCTCGCATTGAGCATTGGTCATAAGGGGTACCGTTGAGATAAGCATCATGCTTTCCATCATTAGCTTTATCATTTGATCCATTTGCCCCACCACCAGCATCGCTACCATTGATATAACAGAATGGACGGAACTGTAATAATACAAAATAAATATAATAAAACTTAAAACTTTTTAGAAAAAAAAAAAAAAAAAAAAAAAAAAAAAATTATAAAAAAAATAAAAATTAACTTTTTTAAAATTTTTAAATTAACTTTTATAATTTTTTATAATAAAATCTGAAAAATTAAATTTTGTATAATAAAAATAAAAATAAAAAAACTTATAAAACTTACAGCAAGCATTTTCATCAAGTTCTGCATTCTTCCTGTACTAAACACATTGAAGATCGCCATTTTCGTTTTCGAATGCACAAGTTCTGTAATAAGAAAAAAATATTATTATTATTATTATTATATTATTATTATTATTATTATTATTATTATTATTATTATTATTATTATTATTATTATTATTATTATTATTATTATTCTAACTCATATCATCCTTACATACACACCTAGATGCTCACAAGTTGGCTCACAGTCTATAACTATCCCAACCTCCCTCAGTCACCATTTAAATATACCCGTGTTAAAAAATATTGCGCAATCCCAACAAGCCCCGCCCCTAACAGTTGTATATATGTATATAGAACTGTATGTATTAATGTTTCGTGTCATTAACGTACAGGTAACATCAAGATGCACATGTTACAAAAATTCATCTTCCGATCACCATGTACATCTCTCGTGTGTGGTCCAACAGGATCAGGTAAAACGTTTGCGTTATTAAAATTTTTAAAATTCCCTGACCTATTTGAACAATACCCTGTTAAAATTATCTGGTGTTATAATGTTTATCAAGAAAAATTTAATGAGTATAAAGATATAATACAGTTTCACGAAGGTGTATATGATGTCAAAACTCTAGAAAATATTCAGGGTCATAAAGTTATAATCCTTGATGATCTGATGCATAAACTGAATGAAGATATAGCTGAAACTTTCACTGTTTACTCTCATCATTTAAACGTCACTGTGTTTTTTATAACACAGAACATTTTCCATCAGAATAAGTATATGAGAGACGTGTCTTTAAATACTCAATATTTAATATTGTTTGGTCAAAGAAGAGACGTAAGTCAGATTAATGTATTAGCCACCCAAATGTTCCCGAATCAAAGAAAAGAATTTTTAAAGGTATATAAGGAAGTTACATCTGTACCTCATGGTTATTTAGTATGTGATCTTCATCCTAAGAACACACATAGAGTATTGTTACGTACAAACATCCTGCCTACAGAAACTGAAACTGTTTACATTCCTGAATAAAAATGAGCAAGTTAGTGAAAAAATATTTACCCATTATAAAAAATTATAGGAAACTTAGTAAAGCTGAAAAAACCAAACATCTACAAAATTCAGCTTTCGCTCGATGTATATGCGAAGTGTGTCTTAATCTTATAAATAATAATGTGCCCATAAAAGAACATCAGAAACAAAAGCTACGTCGACATAGTAACATCATTAAAAAACTTACTCGTAAAATTAAAAAGAAGAATTTTGTAAAAAAAAAGAAATTACTGTTGAAAGGAAGTGGTGTATTCCTGCCCTTATTATTTTCTATTGTAGGCCCTGTTCTATCCAAATTGCTGGGTAGTCAAAACTAATAATAATGAAGAAAGTTGCTATTATACCCTTCTCAGATTACGAAAAAATGAATAATAATAATACATATCAACAACAACAACAGCAACAACATCAGCAACAACAGACTCAACCTACTGCTTTATATGATCCTAAACTACAGCAAATGTCAAGTATCGAAAACGAACTCGGTCAAATTTTAAATTCACATATGGACATTCATGATAAAAGAGTTAAATATCAAGAGGTATTACAAAAATTAATAGAATTGAAAGAAAAATACACCATTGATAATACAATGGTGTCTACAAACGAGCATGAAGAAACAGAAGGTAATAAGGATTTTAAAAACATTTTAGAAACCAGTCTACCTCCTACAATAAAAAATAAAGGCTTAGCGTTATATAATACATTAAAAGGACAAATTAATTGGGACACTACAGGGCAAATTGTGATAGATGGCAGTCCCATTATAGGATCAAATATCGTGGATTTGGTTTCGGATCTTGTTCGCAATTGGAAAAGAAATCCAGTTATAGGCTGGAATATAATAAAACAAAAATTAAGAACCATTAATTTTCCAAAAAGTTTAATATTAAATATGGATCGCTTAGCTGATGTAGAAAACGTGTATTCTACACCTAAGGCTATAGCTTCAGGCTCTTCACCTGGTGTGATATCAACACCTTCATCTTTAGGGTTATTCAGAAAACGAAATAACAAACAACCTTACCCTAGCGCAAAGAAATTACGAAAAAAGATAAGTGTAAGTCGGGAAT